>JAPFRM010000473.1:0-33962 GCA_030778325.1 Beauveria medogensis
TATAATTAAGGAAGAGGAATTACGCGAGAAATTACGCGTTAAATAACGTTAGTTGGAATAAGAGGTGGCTGGGATTACCCTGCCGAGAAGTGGGTGGTGCCGAGAAGTGGGTGGCCGACGTTAGACGCCGAGCTTCCATAAAAAGTTTCTTGGTGTAATAGATACGCTTTTTTGCAAAAACAGCGCGCTAAAGTGGAGGAATTATACGAATAAACAAGGTAACGTGCATGATGCCAGATGTGCTCTAAAATGAACAAATAGTACAATAAACAAGGCAATGTGCATGATGCCAGATGCGCTCTGATACGAACAAATAGTACCAATAAACAAGGCAATGTGCATGATGCCAGATGCGCTCTAATACGAACTCTGCTTCATATCATCCTCTCTGCAGCACCACTAAAGTTCTTTGGTGTAATTCATATGCTTTCCGAAAACACAGTGCTCAAAAATAAACAAATTGTATAAAAAAAAAAAAAAGAAAAAAGGCAATGTGCATGATATCAGATGCGCTCTAATACGAACTCCGCTTCATATCATCCTCCATCTTCAGCACCTTGGTAGCCCTCCTCACCTGCACAAGCAGCGCACAGTAGCTACCCAGTATCTCACCCAGCACCCCAGCATCCAGATCCGCATACAGCTTCAGTCTGCACTCGTGCATCATCCCGCCAGAGCCACCAGCAGCGGCTGCTGCGACACCAGGAGCCCGCCAGCTCTCCCAGCCGTCCACGGCTGCCACGAGGCGCTCATAGTCATCAACGAGGCACAGCGTCGTGTCCAGCGCCGCCATGTCGGCGTCGCGAAAGCGTCGCGACACCCACAGCAGGTTTCCCTCGGACGACTTCCAGCGCCAGATGGGCATGCCGCCCCAAAACTGCGTGCGGAAGCGCTTCGAGACGGGGGACTTGTTGACGGTGGTGGTGGTGGTGGTGGTGGGCGTGCACGACGAGGACGACGAGGAATACGCGGGGGGTTTGTTGGATGGAAGATGGAAATGGACAGAGTAGTCGTCGCCGGGGAAGAAGCGGATGCGGCACGCTTCGGTGAATTCGGTCAGGTCCGAGGGCGACGAGTCGCCATTGTTAGCTGCAGTGTGTGGCGGCGGCGGCGGCGGCGGCGGCGGCTCGTCTTTATCGAATGTGTTGGGCTGCGGAGCACCGGCGCGCATGGTGACCTGGATGTTTGCGTCAGAGTACGCGTAGGAGCTGACATTTTCGACATTGTTTTGGTAAATCTGACAAAAGACTTGCCCCTGCCCTTGTTCTCTTTCCTGCGCCGTCGCCGGCTTGTCAGCACCACCAGTCATGACCATGCACCGAACCGTACCGCGCTGCCAGTCGTCAGAGACCATCTTGATGCGCGTCCTGGCTTTCAAGCCGGTAAAGCGCTTGCAGCACGTCTTTATCTCCCCTTGCGAGATTTCCGGGCGCGGGCCCAACGGGGACCTCGCCACGCGCATCCCCCCCGGCAGCCGCGCCAGATCGGGCCGCCAGTCGTCCTCGGCGGGTGCAAAGTTGGAGTCGGACACGTCGGCGGCAATGGTGAAGGCGTAGTCGCTCAAGCCGCCGGTGGTGATGGCGAGGCGCAGGCCGCAGCGCCGGCACGAGTGGACTGCAAACTGCGGTTTGAAAAGAAGAGGAAGGACAAGGAGCATGACGCCGAGAGTGAGGGGCGCGAAGATGATGGCGACGGCGGTACAGGCTGCGTATCTGGAGTCCATTTTTAGCTGAGCCATGCCCATGGTCAAGACGAGAGGCGCGAGTGAGAAAAGATGAACAACTCACCGCCATCCCGCGAGCCGCTCCTTGGCTATTATTGTGGTGCTTCCATGTCGACAAGCTGGACATGTGACAAACTGTCCGCGCTTATATGTAAGGTTGACGAGTTCCTGGCGATGATCGAGGAGTTTGTCGCGCCTCGTTGCTTGTGCTGGTGGGCCATCGGTGCCGCTTTGGGTGCCCATGGTAGCAGGCTAGATGACTCTGTTGGTAGATGTTTGTTTTTCGATTCTCGATATCACGCCCTGAGGGGGGAATAATTAGGTATTGAGAGGCAAGGTGAATGCGAGACGTGGCACAGCCATTCTCGTCGGAGAAATACAGCAGCGTCGGTGAATAAACGGGAGGGTCAACCAGCTCGGGCGTAATGGCACATGATGCATCTCACAGTAGGACAGAGCCTTATCCAACCGTGAAGCGTACAAAACGCCCGCCAAGACTGGGCTTGCAGCGCTCGCTTCTTAAAACGCCACCTACAGTAGCAAGGCGGAAAAATGCCTTGCTGGGGCGGTTCAATGTTCACATGAGGCTTTTGTGGGTGATTTAAATCTTGCTTATAGGTTTATCAAACCGCAACACGTCGGCCACAGTCTAGTTAGTGTGTTTGTGGCATCAACACGCTACCAAGTTACTGCGAGGTCGTCGACGCCCTGTAGCGCTCGATAGTTTTACCTCGGCTTATCATCACAGGGTCGGAAGCTGTGTAGGTCGAGCTCGTCATTTATACAGTTTTGATTGAAATAGCCACATTCAGAAGCGTCTCTGCCACTCAAGCAAGACGCATGCACTGCAGATGTTGGATAGAGTCATGACGGGTGCAACGTCGGATTCAGTCTCGCCAGAGCACATCTCCCGCACGCACACAATCGTTTTTGTACGGCCGCGATGGCCGGTTTCCTGCGGCTGATGGTCGCTGAGCATATTTTCGCTCATGGGGGGTGATGACGGCGAGTCAGGCTACAGCAAGATTTTTTTTTTTTTTTAAAAAAAAGGAAAAAAAAAAAACTGCTTCTAAGCTGTCCTTGAAGAATAAAAAAAAAAAAAAAAAGGAAATTGCTTTGGCTGAGAATTGAGCATTGCAGGCGCCCATCTATGCGAGCAGAGAGCACTTGACTTGCCACTTATTGGCGGTAGAACAGCATTCACTAACTAGTTACAGCAATGGCTGCGCTTTGCGGTTCAACGGCGCTGAGCACGGCATAGTTACCTGAAATAATTGAACTGCTGCTAACAGCATCGACGGCCACTTTAATGCGCTCAGTGCAAAACCAAATTAATAAGCATAATTCTTTAATTACTTTCCGATGTGCTCCTCGCATTTAGCGCGGGGCATCCCCTCCCAGATCGACGGCGCCGATTCGATGCAGGCAAGCCAGCGGGACTTGGGGCCATCTGGCACGTCACTGGCGTTGAATGCTTCCTAAAGCCGATGAGCAACAAGAAAAAAAAAAAAAAAAAAAAAAGAGCTCTCCACGTTCGATCCTCCCGTCTCTCGCTTCCATCTTTCCACATCACATCCAACTCAAACTATCGCCGTCGTCATGACACAGTCTGCCTCGCGCAAGAGAGCCGCCCCCTCCGCCAAAGGTTGGCCCTTTTTCCCCCTCCGTGAATCCCCAGCCTGCCGACTGCCTAGTTAACGGCCCTACTAACCCCCTCCCGTTGTCGCAAAACAGTCTGGGCCACGCTCATTACCAACATGGACTACCTCGCCGGCGTCTTGACCCTCAACCACTCCCTCCGACAAGTCCGATCCGCCTACCCGCTCCTCGCGCTGTACACCGACGCCTTTCCGGCCGCCGGCCTCGCCGCGCTCGCAAGCCGGGGCATCCCGGCGCAGCGCGTCGACCGCCTCGCCCCGTCCGCCGGCTCGCGCGACTTTTCCGCGGACCCGCGCTTCGCCGACACCTTTACCAAGCTGGCCACGTTTTCGCTGACCGAGTACGACCGCATCGTGCAGCTCGACTCGGACATGCTGGTGCTGCGCAACATGGACGAGCTCATGGACCTTGAGCTCGACGAGCCCCCGACGGCGGCGACGACGACTACGCTCAGCGAGACGACGGGCAACAACAGCAACAACAGCAACAACAACAACAACAACAACAACGCCGAGACGACGACGACGTCGTCGTCGTCGTCGTCTAAACGCGTCTTTGCCGCGAGCCACGTCTGCGCGTGCAACCCGCTCAAGAAGCCGCACTACCCGGCTACATGGGTCCGGGAAAACTGCGCCTTTACCAGCCAGGCTGCCGATCCGGCGCGCGCGCAGCGCGAGGGCGCCGATCCGCGCGGACGCACCGTCGCCATGATGAACGGCGGGCTCGCGGTGCTGCGGCCCTCCACGGTGCTGTACCAGCAGATACTGGACAAGATTGAGCGCGACGGCCACGGCATGTACTTTCCCGACCAAGAGGTCGTGTCGGAGCTGTGGCGCGATCGGTGGGTGGCGCTGCCCTACGTGTACAACGCGCTCAAGACGATGCGCAGACGGGGCGTGCACGACGCCATTTGGCGCGACGACGAGGTCAAGAATGTGCACTATATTCTGAGTCCCAAGCCGTGGCACGAGGTCGACGCCCAGGGCAACTTTGTCGGCGAGGACGAGACTCATGGGTGGTGGGTGGCGGCTAATCAAAAAAGAAAGGCCGAGGAAAAAGTAAAGGGTATTGCGGATGGCTATTGATCATGGTCAAACAGTTTTTTCATGCGAGTAATTCGAGTTGGCCAGAGATTGAACTGGGTACAAAAGGCACCAAAACAGTATAGACGGTGCGGAGATATTCATGTACTATGACCAAGTAACTACAGAGCACCCATTCGTGCCACAAGTGAGATTCAGACTCCAACATCTAGATCGAATCGATTCCAGTGTGACTTGGCCTCCTGCAATGACAAGCCCCGGGTGCTGGGACTTGGCTTCACTCTCTCTCGCTTCTACAGCCACATCGCATTCTTGCATCTAGTCGCATTCTTCATCTACTCTAGTCTAGTACTATGAAAATATGGGCGAGCGCCCTATCCATTCTTGTCTGTCAAGCTATGAACAAATGTATATGCCCTATATTGTTAAAAGAAAAGAGGAAACGCCACCGTAAAGACAGAATCCTAAATGTAATGCACATGGAAAACATCGCGTAAACAAAACTACAATCTCGCTTGCCATGCTGCTTGTTGAGTGTAATAAAAACAGTCGTCATGCTAATGCACCAAAAACCACCGGTGTAGATTGGGCCTAGTGCTTGTATTTCTGAAAAAATCGTTAGTAGATGCACCACCTTTCAAGAGTGACAGCAGGCATACCTCGTCAATTCTCCTCCGGTTATTCGGGTCCATCGCATTTGTCGCCCCCAGGAGCGTCTGCCCGATAACCTTGGTAACGCCCACGGCCGGTCGGAAAATAATAGTCGGCGCCCGCTTCAGCATCACCTTGGCCACGCCCGCCGCTGATGCATTCTCCATGACCTCGCCTGGTACGGCAATGATGGCATCCCTTGCCAAGTTAACGTCACGCGCAAGCGATCGATATCCTCCGCGAATCCCTTGAATTACCCCCGTGGGTTGGTCAGCATATAGAGAAATCTGCTTCTTCTCTTCTGCGTCCAGTTCGTCATCGTCCCAGCCGCCGCCGTCGTCGGTGCGCTTCTCTGCGAGCATCTCCTCAGCCCCAAGTAGGGCATATTGTGTGCCCACCGCGAGCTTGGCTCCCAATTTGACAATTTCAGTTCCGGTAGTCCGTGCAAATGCTGTAGCACCCTTTGAGATGCTCCTGAAAACACGCCCGTCTTTCTGGTACTCGCGGATCGGAATCTCGACCAAGTCTTTGAAGCCGCTGCCAATATTAACAAGCGATCGCACAGGCGCTAGTCCAGCAATAACACCAGGTAGTTGATTCGTTCGCACGTCAGGCGTCCAAATGTCATTGAGTGTTTTGCCAAGCCGGTCAAATCCAGAAACTCCGTAGATGATGACGTGACGGAGCACCATGCGGGATTCTTCCAGCACAATAAAATTCATAAATTCCGTCGTATGTCCCGATCGGAGTCCAGCATAGTCCACTCGCTTAGGCTTGAAATCAAGCTTCACTGGAACGCTATTTACTTCGGCTCGCTGGACAAAAGGCACGTCGCTAGGCGAGGCATGCACTGGCACCTTGTCATCCTTGAATTCAAAGAATCGCGTAATGAAGTCGAGTGCATCTTGGTCAACGTGGAGTCGCAACGGCAGGAGAGTCGCTCTCAGTACTATTTCAGCAGCCTCCAACTCCGGAATCGGCTTGACATTCAAGATTTCAAGATGAACCATGCTAGTTCCCATCTCCCGCTCTCCTTGGTCTTGATCGTACGTCGCAAACTTTCGCCAAGTCGACGTGGGAACGTGATCAAAAACGTCCAAGTTTTGCACACGAAGATCAAGGCTACTTTGTGTTTCACCTAATCCCGGAGGATACACCACAAGATCCGCATTTACACCTTGTAGCTCAAAAGTAATCTTGTGATGCTTGCTTCGGCTAAGTCGCAGCCGCTTGGGCCTGGCTTGTTTACGTCGCATGCCACGGCTAGTGGTTGTCGTGAATGCGGTAGTAGCCACCGACTCCGTTTCCGTCGCGGTATCGTTGAGCCCCTCATTAATCGCCCGGGACAGTTCTTGGGGGTCGCGATTCGCGGGAATGCCAATGTAGATTGAGTTGAACAGAAAGTCGCCAATGGCTTCGCCATCATCAAACTCCTCTTCTTGCATCTGTGCGCTAACCGTACGAGACTGGCGCTCAAACGCTCTGCTTTCAACCTCCTGCACGGCCTTGCTGATGATGTCACGAGTATGTGGCCAATCGTAGCCGTCAAACAAGTTCCAGATCACATGGACATCCCGCACCGACACCTTGACTGGGCTACTTTTGACAAGAGTCGCAGGTGCACTGTCGTAGGTGTTTTTCGACGAGTTCCAGACTTTGGCAGTCTGCTCACCAGTTGCGTCTTGGCTATAGTAGTTCTCATGTACCTCAAGCTCGTCACTATCCACTGAGCCCTGGCTGGTAGTTGGGTCGAACCCCGTGAGTAGAATACCTTCGGTGGTATCTTCCATTCGAGCAACATCAGACAGCATACTCTTCGTGGCATCAAAGATTTCCTCTCCTCTGGACGCGGTTCCATAGTACCTAGAGTCAACGCGAAATGAACTGTCGCTTCCACCAGCATCCGAGCCACTTCCAGCCAACTCTTGCGCACCTGCGAAATCCTGGTCAAAGTCATAATCGCCTTCAGATCTACCAAATGCCTCTGCGGAGATCGAGGCCAGGAGATCTTGCATTGGCACAACATTGGTTCTGTATTTGTTCTCCTTGCTGGGTGGTGTTGGCGGCTTCAATGCATTTGCAAGTGTAATAAGAGTCTGGGTAGAGTCGGCGCACGTCTCCAGAACAAGCAAGTCATCGCGAAGATCCACAGTCACCTGCTGATCGCCGTCTTCCCCGGGTGCTACCTTGACTACAACCATAGCCGATGAAATGTAGCAAATGTCCACATAGCCCATGGAACACATGTCGGTAATAAGCGCAGAAGTTGTAGACGATGCTGATGGCTTGATCTTGACTGAAGTAGGATCATCAACCGCGGTTGACACGTCATCGATCAGAAGCAACGATGCCTTGTTAACGCCGAATGACGCTTGCATTTGCTCGTCTTTGGGCAATACTATGTCCAAATGAGCATCTGTTAGAGCAATTAACAACTTCGAAGGCAAGTTCAGTGGATTGAGACCAATCAGACAATCAGAGAAGACCACATCGAGCTTGGTGGGCTTTGCTCCTTTCGATGACTGGGAAGCAGACTGTGGTCGACGAGCTAAGGCCGAGTGAGTCTGGTCCCCCAAATTGGCTACCGAGGCAGCAAGGCAATCATCAAAGTCTTGTGGGGTCGCATCATCGGCCAGGCCTAGGAGGTCCATGATAGTATGAACGCGGTACTCGACAACAAGATGACGAACTTTCAGCTTGATGGTAGGCTCAATTTCGTCACCAATCATTCGAACCATCAAGACCGGTCCACGGGTTGGCGTTTCTTGCGTAGCGGTGAACGGCGTGGGTTTGACAAGCTCTTCAACCTTGTTCCTACTAACAACAACACCGCCAGCAGACAACGCGACGAGCGAGGGGAGCGTGATATGGCCAATTTCGAGTTCGTTGACCTCGGCGACAAACGTGCCCAGAGCGCCGCCAATATCAACACTGCCGTTGATGCGTTGAATCTTTCCCAAAGTGAGAAGACCAGGGCGATCATCTTCAGGCAGATACTTGGCAACAGTCGATAGCTTGGAAAGCTCCTCGGCTAGGTTGGGCAGTACTCCCAGCTGACTGATGTTCTTGGCTCGAACGCTGATGCCATCCACAGCCGCGCGCAAGACCGAGCCCTTTCTTCGCTGACGCAATAGTGTATCGACCATAATCTCATCAGTAGTGTGATCATACTTGACTTTAGATGGAATGATGAGCTCGAGTAACTTCTCCAGATCAGAGTTGCTTGGCGCAGATAGGAACTCTAGACGAACGCCACTGATGTCTAAGCTGATGGCAGGGTCCGCCATGGAGCCTTTGATGTAGGGGCCAGACACCCGTATCAAGCTACATGCAATGCCGATACCTTCGTCTCTGCTAACAATTTTGAACGCATTGCTTTCTGACGAGATGCTGCACTCCTTGCCAAGTATTTGAATATAGGTACCGCCGATGCGAACGTTGAGCTTATTTTTGGATGCCGCCGATTTGTCCTCGGGTTTGATTGGAGTGTCGAATCGTACGCCTCGGGGCTTCTGCTGCGGTGTGGGTGGCGTCTTGACGGGCGGTGTGCTAGATGTAATCGAGGTGCTCATGTTAAGGAAGCTGCTCAGGCCTCCAAACCAGCCAAAGGTCTCGTCTAGGCGCTGTAGCTCCAGCTGGAATACCAGTGGCAGTGTTTCCACCTCTGTCCGAATGCCTTCTGGTGACTCCAAAATTTTGACGGAAACGTCATTTCCGGCTGATAAAAAGGTATCCCGCACAGAAGTGCTCATTGGCTTACCAGCGTCGAACGATACAATGCCTCCGTCATCATATCCAAAGCGGAACCTCTCAAGGTCAATTTTGGTTTCATGCGAGGTTGCATCGGCATTTTTTGAAGCCGCAGTAGGAGCTGAGCGCCTCGAAACGGTCAAGCCCTTCAATGTCAAGTTAAGTAAGACTTCTTGTCTGAAGTCGAATGCAGATGGGTCCAAGAACCGATCGGCTGTATCTGCAACGCCACTCAGGTGATTCAAAAAGTTGAGAGATAGCCGCTCGAGAACAATTTTGACCGGCGGCTGCTGACTTCCCTTCCGATCTTGCTTGGCGGTGGCAGATGAAGACTTTGGTGCGCCATCCGTATTGACGAAGCTGAGAAGCTTCGTCGTGATCATGTAGAGAAGGAAGGCGATGGAAGCATCAAAGTTGATGGCCATTGGTGACATGACGATTTCCAGACTATCATCGACCGGCGATGTTCGAGTGCCATCTTTTGCCTTCTGAGCCTGCGGAAGATGTACAGAGAAAGCTCCCGGAGGCTGGGGGTGAACAGATCGTGTCATCGAGGCTTGGGGGTCCGAACTAGCTTCATCGGCGTCTGTACATATTTGCACGTGGTGCTGTAGAGACGGGACGTACACAGATAGGTTATCGAACTCGAGAATCTTCTTGGCGACTTTGGTTGGTCCCTTTGGTGTTGGCACGTCTTCCGACGCAATGTTGTCATGATCAATGATTCCTCGTTCGTCTGCTGAACACCCTTCAGTGGCCGCCGATGCAGGATTCACAGAGATAGGCGCGGGAGGAGCGGCAGTCGACGGAGTAGGTTCGGATGCGACTTGAACGGTGTGAACAACTGAGTTTTCGCCCCAAGCACCCGGCATCGACGAAAGGCCTAGAGACGACTGGTACATTTCTGAAGGTATCTCCTCCCTTTCGGTGTTCCCATCGCTCTCTACTACTGTTCCTGAATCAAGCTCGGTTTCAGGGTTGGGTCGTGGCCGTGATGCATCAATATCAGCTGAAGACAGAGGTGTTGCAACTTCAGCAGCAGGCTCTTCGATACTCTTTTCGGGCTCGGTAGACAATTGGGCAGGCTCTGTCGTCTCGAGCGCTACCCGTGACTGTGTAACACCCTGTGAAAAGGCACTCATATACATACTTTCGGCTTCCTCGTGGCTATAGAGACGCGATTCTTCCAGGTCCTCGTATTGTGAACCGTCTGTGCTAAATTGAGATGAATGCATGTGTGATGTCCCCACAGCAGAGGTTGCTGAATTGGCCGAACGGTAAGGTAATTGTTTTGACAACCCCGCGAGTGGCTCCTGACTCGACGTTTGCGATGCTTCAAAGTGTTGCGAGTTGGCTGTAGAGAATGCAGGCTCTTCGTCGCTATCGGAAAGCATAGAAGCACCAAAATCGTGGTATATGGAGGCTCGGGGTGTACTGGGGTTATCGTCGTCGTTCGTCTCCATCTCGTATGGAATAGCCAAGGCGTCTTCGCTGTCGCCGAGAGGATGATCAGGCTCTGGAGTCAAAGCTCCTTCTACCAGATGCTCCTTGAAGGTTTGCGCGAAGGGAAGGGACTGCTGTGATTCAAGCATTGCTCGTGGTATATCAGAAGGCTCTCGAGAGGGTGGATTGCGGGTCGCAAATGGTGACGAGGTTGACGATGGCGAAAGCATGGAGGGGGATCGCGAGAGGGTTGGGAAAATGTTGGCCTCTGATACTAGGAAGGCTCGGACTTTGTCTATAGAGATGTGACGTTTGCCCTCCTTGGGGACGATCTTGAGCGCATCACCAGCCGCGTGAGCAGGAGTAGTGACTCCCTCGATGTCGATGCTGTCGAGGGAAATTTGAAATGAAATCTGTTGCAAGTGGTTGGAACCTAGCTCGGTTGGTGTTTCCATATGAAGCGAGAAGTTGACTCTATTGATCTTGACTTGCATGCGATCGAGGACGCCCTGCAGAAAATCGGCTAGGAACAAGGGCAGAGACAACGGTTGACCCGTGCCCGTAGGAGAACCATCTTGACTACCGTCCTCGCTCATAGATATTGATGCTCCAAGATCTTGTGTTTCGGCTTCTAGAGCCTCTTGAAGCTTACGCCGCTCGTCCGGAGATTGGATGTCGAGGAAAGACTGGGCAAGGTCCACGGCGTTTGGTACGGAGTTATCGTTGGTTGATGTCGCATCGGTCGGAGCCCGGTCGGGGTTGAGGACCTTGAGCTGCACGTCGACGCCGTCTACGTCGACGGTGATGGGACTGCTATAAAAGTCTATGGGTATGGTAACTCGAAGGGACAGAACCTTGGATTTCTGGAGAGTAAACGCCGGCGGGAGGTTTAGCAGCTTTTGAAGTTTCTGCGACGCGCGTTAGTAGGTGCGCCGTGCAATAGTTTGCTTGATACACATACATCCAGCTTTAATCCTACATCTCGGAATTCGAATACAGTATTTTTTCCGAGGGCAAGATCCAGATTTTCGAGATTGAGGGCATCCGCATCGAGCAGCTCCAGGCGCGACAGGGCATAGCGCAGCAGCCGCTTGGGCATGCTGGAGGTCGTAAATGACGTGAACAATGACGCCATGATGGATATGTGTGGCGCTGGAGAGAGAAAGGCCGATTATGTCCTATCTCAGAGCAAGCCGAGCAGTTGGGACAGGATCCGTAGCTGCCTGGCCAGCGCAGTTGGGCAGTCAGAGATCACGACACAGCCATCAAGATGCGGGGAAGCCAGGTCATGGCGCGGGAGACGGGCTGGACAGCGGTGCCGATGGATGGAAGTTGAAGTAAGTCGAGATGGCAGGTCTGTGACGAAGTGAAACGGGTGTGCTATGATGCAGCACAGTTTGGTTGGTACGTGAGCGTGAGAGCTTGGCCAGGCAGATGTCGGGGTGACGAGAGGCCTTGTATGGTGTTTGGAGTGACATGCACGCAGTGGCCCAGGTGCGCCAGAACAAGCCAATTGGGGCAAGGCTACCCTGGTTTTTTCAGAGGCAAAAGAGGTCAGTTGGTGTCTCGGCCCCGCTGAATGGGCCACTGGGCTCGTGACTGGGCCCGGCCCTCGGATGGCAATTGCTGATTTTAGTGGCCATCAGTCGGCCTCTTTAGTGCTCGGTAGATGTGTCAAGCATGATTTGTTTGTTGTCAGTTGGCTTAGGTACCTCCGCCATGTGGCGACACACCGTGACAGCGACCTTTACGCCAGGCGGGTGTTTCCTGGCATGCCTCAGGGTAGCTTTTGGCTTACATGTGATATTATAAGTTTGTGGAATGTGTAAAAAGTGCGATACCCTTATTATGTGCCCTAATAACATGCTAAAAAAGTCAGAGACTATTTTAGAAAAACCCAAGCTCCCGCCGATGTAGCCTAGAAAGGCCCAAAGCCCCGTCACCGTGTAAAGTGAAATTCAATCTGCCGAATTCCGATCAGCTACAGTTACATGGTGCAGAGTAAACTATATTGTAAAATATGTATATACTTGTTGCATAGTTAAGTACTAATGAAAGTAGCGTCTATAGCATCTTCGCTGTCTATTGTATCCTCACTTTCTAGAATCATGATACTCCTTTATCCAGGCCGTGACAAACGCTACCTCCTGATTGTGTACGTCCACAATCTGCTTCGGAGGGTATCCTGGTTTGTATTGATTGGCTGGAATATCCGACTCGTCCCAGTGGTGAGTTGCGGGATCGATGAGGATGAAAGGCTGCTCGGTTGTCGACTTGCGATCACCATTGGCACCGATCCTATGCGGCGTAGCGCCACGCCAAGGATCTTGCTTGCCATCAATAATAGCCAAGCGTGGATAGGAAAAGTTGACACCGCCCAGACGATTGATGGAGTCCACGTTTGGCGGATTGGAGATGCCAAACACCTTTTTACATCCGCCGGCGACGAACTCAATCGTCACTGCTCGAGAGAGAATACCTAATATGTTCTTTGGCACGCCAGATCCCGAGATGAAAAACCCCCATCTTTGCATATGTCAGCGAACGACTTTCAGCAGGAACCAAATTTCCGACTTACTGGCTGCATGTCTGGTAGAACCAGCTATAGCTGTCATCGAGCTGCGCGGCTCGCTGTCGCAGGTGATTGGGCCACCGTCTTCTTTGCTTCGACTCATTGTTGGAGTTACGCTCCTGGAGGCCAACGTAGTTTAGAAGTGCGGTTGAGCTGTCAGCACTATACCCCGCGTCTTTAACAAGCTGCTCCGCCGTCGAACGACTCTTTTCCAGATCAGGGAACGCAAGCTGCTCTGATGTGATGGTGCTGCAGTATGTCTCCAAGGTGTCGTCATTCTCTCCATGTACCCAGCTTTCTTGCTGTAGCGCGGAAGCCGGATGCGCGATGCTCGAGCCAAATGATGCATCGCTGATAGATGAGTTATAACCGAAAAGCTTCTTAATCGCAGCGGGCTTGGTCTTATCACTGCTGAAGATTGCTGTGTCAACCACATGCGTCAAGTTGGACATTTTGGGCCCGCAGTCTCCTGGAGCATATAAACGCGCTGCCTCATTGTACTCCCAGTAGTCGTAAACGGCCCTTGTGACACCAGACGACGATATGGCGCCCCAATAGGCTTCCGGATAGAGCTTGCGAGTAATGGCCGCAAACGCGCCCGCGTAAGAGCCGCCGTAGATGATCCATGGCGTATTGGCCGAAGTCAAATTCGCATGTTCAAATCCAGGGAATTTGGCGTGCTGTGCGAGGTAGGCAGCATCGGCCACGGCCTGTTCCGTGGTGAGAAATCGATAGTTCTCTCGGGATAAATCCGGAACGGGGAAACTCGTGCCATAGTAGCGATGTTCCAAGACGAGCACAATACCGCCGGTAGCCCTAGCAAGATGAGGCCCGATGCCCTCGCCCAGCGTTGGTTTCCGATACTCGGCAGTTACCTCGCCCCCAGCTATGACGATGACAGGGCCGCCGGGCTTGTAATACGATGTTTCCAGAAAGTAGCGAAGTGGAAAGTAGGCATCTGAGTGCGGCTCATACTGGGTGTCGTGATGGAAATGGTCCACAGGCACGGATATGTTGCATTCCTGTATATTGGAATTTTTCAACGCGGTTTCGCTAATATGTGCCAGTTTGGCGGCATCGAACTGCGTGGGTAGCCCGTTTGGCCGGATCGCTGTGGCTGACTGTACAGCAAGACCGATTGTGGCTGCATAACCAAGGGAAAGACTCCACATTTTGGTACTCTGAGGAACCGCTCAGCGTGGCAGAAGCAAATGACGAGATATAATGAAATGAAGATTGAATAGAGGATTGAAAGGGACTCTTGTTGACTCAAGTAGGTTTTACATGGCATAAATGACGCGATTCCGAATTTGCCGCCCGAATAGTACCCCCTCTCTACTTGCCTCTTTAGGAAGGTAGCTACTACTTAATGTTACCATCTCTTAGAGATAGATTACTACCATTAGATAGACATCGGCAACTTTTGCAAGAGGGCCGACACAGGGAATACGAGTTCCAAGTTGTGATTACTGTGACGGTCTAGCATCAGACGGGGCTTCTCGTAGGTAAGTAGCCACTTACGTTTCTATCATCATTAACCGTAGGCCAAATCCCTATTATACGAGGTGAAAGATTCGCAATAACAAAACTGCCATGGTTATTGGCTATTCACGGCTACAAAGCCGGGCGCGTACCATTCTTGTCACACGGCTCGGCAAGGCCCCGCCCGTGACAATTACGCCTAAACCAGGAACGCGTATAGCTTCTATTACGGCTTGAGACGGTCTCGGCCTTGCCTGGCTAGAATGCACACTACGCCCAGCTTTACCAACAACGTGCCAGGCTTGTTATGACGAATCCTCTTGCTGACCTCGCCCTATGACCAATGACGTTGGTACACGAGCCCCGCCGGGACTAGACCGTCATAGACATCATAAGTAGTATATAGCTATACTATTTCAACTTCATTCCATAGTGTAACCATTTCGCCAAATAATACGACGCGCTCGGCACCAGAGGCATTGTCAATATTGAGGACGAGTCGGCCTACTAGTGATGCTAACGTAGAAGCTGCCAGAGAAGCTGCTAGCGCGTGTTGCCTGCTAGTGCCGAGAGAGTGCTCACGAAAAGGCTCCCAAGCGACTTGAAGAGAGAGAGTGTGTGTGTCTAGTATCGTTGTGCCCAAGTCTTGAGTAATTTTTTCGCGCTGTAAATTAGCCCGAGTCCCAAGGCAGTTCATTGGCAAGTTGATTTGTACGCAAAACTCCAAATTTGTAGTTATACTATACCGCCCACATGTAGTTCTTTGCCCTGCCCTGTCTTAGGCCCAAAAGTATCCCCGTTAGAACAAGTACATACTTGCCAAGGATATAGTATTTGATTGATAAGATGCAATTGATCACCGTTATATTCCGTACCACGCTACCTTTACGCCACCTTTGACTTCTTAGCTCCACTGCGAATATACATCAAATCAGAAAGCACGTTGAATGGCTACATCTCCACAGCCTTGTGAAAGCTGAAATGAGCTGAAAACAATCGTCTCGGATGAAAATGCAAAGACCGATAGCGCCGCATATAATGCGCTGATTACAGGCATCAATTCTTGTGCATTGACCGTCTGGAGTCGCATAGAGGTGGCAGCGAAAAACTTTCAACACACATCCATCGCGACGTCTCATACATCGCATGTACTCCATGCCCACGTCAGACACACTGCACAGACAAGAAAACGAAGCGATGAAATCAGAAGTCACTATTAAAGTGCAAAGCAGTGCGCCGGTGCAGCCATCGGAGGAAAAAAGACGGCGTGATAGCAATGGGAGTCAAACCGGTATACCAAGTGGCCATGATGCAAACTCCCACGACCGCAACAAGCAGGATTTCCAAGCAGGTGTGGAAAAAGCACTCATCTTACAAAAGTCGGGTTCTCGAACAACGTTAGCCATCGCCTTCACCAGGTATTTAGTCGCCCATCCACTCACCAGTCAAAGTCGCGTCTGACTCGAGAAATCACTGCCAGTCTGTTCATCACTACTTTGATCATCACTTTCTCGGATTATTCCGGCATGGTTGTAGAACCATATGTTACCAGCTCGTTCAAGAAGCACTCTGTCATGGGCGCCGCACATGTAGTGATAAACATCACCCGCATTGTCGCATATCCAATCATTGCAAAACTGAGCGACGCAAGTCCTACCCTGGCAAATTTTACGCGCGTGAGGGTGTACTAACAGGATGATGATTTAGGTTTTTGGACGAGGCGAAATGTTTGCATTATCCATCTTCTTTCAAACCATCAGTTACATTCTCTTTGCTACCAGTCAGAACATTGCAAACTACTTTGTAAGTCACAATTCTTCAACCAGATTCTTTTCCAAACTCACATGTAACTAGGCGGCTGGCTTGTTTGATGCTGTAGGATCGACTGGATTTGGTTTAACGCAGCAGGTATTTATCGCCGACTCTACCACCTTGATCAACCGCGCATTCTGGTCCACCTTGCCTGAGACCATCACAACTATACCTGCTTTGTACCTGGGATCCATCATAGGAGAGAGTTTTCTCAAAAATGCAGGCTGGAGATGGGCATTTGGCACCTGGGCAATCGTTGTACCAATTGTGTCACTGCCCTTGATCGGTGTCGTCATGTTCCTCCAGCGTCGGGCAAAGAAAGAAGAAATGCCAGATGATTCTCGACCACCTGTATCGGCGACTAAGGCATATAGCTCCAAGTTGAAACAGACCTGTCAACTTTTCTGGACTGAGATTGACTTCCCGGGCCTACTTCTTCTGGTAGCAGGAATGTCTCTCGTGCTAACTCCTCTTTCGCTCACTGGATCTCTGAACCCTGGGAGATGGAAGGAGGCATCTTTCATTGCCATGATTGTGCTTGGCGCGATACTCTTTGCGTCATTTGTGGTCTGGGACGTCAAGTTTGCAAAAAGGCCGTATATTCCAGCGCGCATGATGAATCGTACAGTAATCGCTGCTTGTCTGATTCAGGTTTTCGATTTCATGGAGTATAGTTTGTTCACAATCTTCTTCTCGAGCTATCTACAGGTAGCTGGTCATTTCTCGCCTGCGCACGCAACCCGTATAGAGTAAGCAACTACAACATCCGCAGCAGAGGTTTGTCTTCTCTTTGCGAATTCACAAAACTAATAATCTATACAGCAACTCACTTCGAGTCGCCTTTCAAGTCAGCGGACTTTTTGTCGCCATTGGCATGAAATACACCAAAAGGTCGCGAATGTGGGCTCTCATGGGCCCGCCTCTGGTTATTATCGGACAGGGCATGATGATTTACCTTGTTAACCCGGGCGCGAACAAGCAAACCAGCGAAATTGCATTCATCGTCTGCAAAGTCATATCAGGCATCGGAAGAGCTCTGTTTCAAACGGCTGCCCAAGTTTCTGTGCAGGCAGCCGTCTCCCAGCAGGAAGTCGCTGTTGCGACCAGTCTTTTCCAGGCCGGCAACAGCGTCGGTGCCGCCGTGGGGACAAGGTGCGTACACATGATCCCACAGCAAGCTTCTCATGGCGCGAGACTAATGCTAGAAATAGCGTGTCTGGAGCCATATGGCGGAACACATTACCTGATAAGCTACTGAAATATCTCCCGGATGGCGACAAATCCAAGGCAATGAGCATCTTCCAGTCAATCGTAACAGCAAAAAAATACGACGCTGGAACTCCCGTACGCATGGCTATCGATCGTAGCTTCCGTGAATCTCAGATGCTTCTCGCAATTGTTGCGACAGCATTGTGCGTGCCGAATCTCATCATAATGTGGTTCTTGAAAAGCATTCGATTGGAGAAGGCGACTGAAGAGCAGGTCAAGCAGGAAGAAATTTGTACAACTCGGAGTCTCCCACAGCTGCCTTGTGCGAAATCGACCCTCGGCTAAACAACCTAGGTGCATATCATTATACATGCTTCATTTATCATCTAATATCACCATCTGGAATATTTCCAGCGAACCACTGAGATAGCGTTAGCATAAGTAACCTTAGATTGACATGTGTATAATGAACTTTATCGCATTATTATAATGCCTGGATGAAAAGTTCCGATTTTTCTCTATGAATGTGGACACAATCCTTCCCGCAGGACTGCATATGAAATGCAATATTTCATGCACGACAGAAAGGTAGTGGGGGGCCGCCGCCTCACCAACGTTTGTGATGCAGGCTAACACGGTGGCATGATTGGTAGGCAAGTAGGTTAACATATCTCCGAATGTTCCAGTCAACTCGGAAGTTGGTATTTCTCATGCTCCATGAAGGCTCAACTATCGACTCGCCCCTTATTTGACTGAGCAGCCTTATATTCGAGCACGGAGACAAGTGACTTGTTTGGTAACAACGCGGGGTCTGGTGCAAATGGACAGCAATATTCATGCAATAGAAGCAGCCACATATAGAATGCAAGGCATGATAGTCACCACAGCTGACTAAAGTGGCACGGGGTCTTCAAATGCGCAGAATGACGGGTCTTTTTGGGCTAGCTATTTATCTCCTCATCCAAGTATAAAGTCGTGTATATTGCCAGGTCCTGTAATTGAGAAGAAATGCAGAAATAAAGCGCAAAAGCTTCTCTATATTGTTCATTGTCTCAATACGTGAATTTTATTTTCCAAGATGGCCGAGTCTAGTGAACCACAATCGGCCTACAAAGGCTTCAGGACGGAGCTCACCGGCTACACAACCGCGACATCCGAAACTACGTGGCCGTATTCCAAAAACCTGGAAGTTGACGCTCTAGTTGTTGGTGCAGGATTCTGTACGTAATCATTATACATGTTGAGCTTCCTCTAATCATTGTCCGCGAAACAGCTGGCGTATTCATGCTCAAGACTCTTCGTGATGCTGGCCTGAAAACAGTGATATTTGAGGCAGGCAACGACATTGGTGGAACCTGGCGCTGGAACTGCTATCCTGGTGCTGGTGTCGACTCTGAAGCACCCGTCTACGAGTTCTCTTGGCCCGAGGTCTACAACAGCTGGAACTGGACCTCTAACTATCCTGAATATCAGGAGCTTCGCCGCTACTTTGATCATGTTGATGCAATAGTAGGTATCAAAAAGGACTGTTCTTTCAACACAGTGGTTGTCGGGGCTCAGTTCGACATTGATCAGGGCAAGTGGTCCATTGAGACGGCCGATGGTCGCGCAACGATTGCCAAGTACTTGGTGGTAGCCACAGGCTTTGTGAGTCGTTCATCCATATCCCATGGCAACATCTGGAGCAACGCTAACAGCGTCTATACATGTAGGCTGCCAAGCGATATGTCCCTTCTTGGCCCGGTATTGAGAAATTCAAGGGCATCATACACCACTCGTCGTTCTGGCCGCAGGAGGGTACTATCGACGTCACAGGAAAACGCTGTGCCATTGTTGGTACAGGAGCGTCGGGCGTGCAGATGACGCAAGAGTTGGGCCCCCAGGCTGGCAGTCTCAAAGTTTTCCAGCGCACGCCGAATCTCTGTCTACCCATGCGAAAGAGGGACATTACGGCAGCGGAGCAGGAGAAAAACAAAGGTCAGTATGAAGAGCTATTCAAGCAACGTGTGAAAACGTTTGGTGGCTTCTTCTACGGCTTTCGAGATCTCAATACCCTAGACGACACACCGGAGGGGCGAGAGGCATGGTACAGCAAGCTTTGGACAGAGGGTGGTTTCCGGTACTGGCTGGGCAATTACAAGGATCTTTTCCTCGACGCCGAAGCCAACAAGGAGGCATACAACTTCTGGGCGAAAAAGACCCGGGAGAGGATTTCCGATCCTGCTACGAGGGATCTTCTTGCACCCTTGGACATGCCTCACTACTTTGGCATCAAACGTCCTTGCCTCGAGAACACTTACTACGAGCAGTTCAACCGCGAGTCGGTTTCCGTGGTTGATGTCAATAAGAATCCAATTCGGGAATTCACTGAAACTGGTATTGTGCTTGAAGATGGAACCCACCACGAATTCGACGTGATTGCTCTTGCGACAGGTTTTGTAAGTCTTACCTTTCTTGAATCTTCTCTGCACACCGTATGCATACACACATCTTGATTACATTGGACCTAAACCCACACTGCCGCTTAAACTGTTCAATCATACCTATCCCTGGAGGTCGAAAAGACAGTGTGGTCTAACAATAATTTCTACCTTTCTAGGACATTGTCACTGGCGCAATGACACAGCTTGGGCTGAGGAACATTGATGGTGTCGAATTAGAAAAGGAGTGGGCGTCTGGTGCGAGCACATATCTCGGCTTGACTGTGAGGGGGTACCCAAACATGTTTTACTTGTATGGCGCGCAAGCCCCAACTCTCCTCTGCAACGGGCCGACCTCAACGGAGCTACAAGGTAGATGGATCACTGAGACTATTCTCAAGATGGAATCATCTGGCATCAAGTATATCAATGCCAAGGCTGAGGCGACAGAGGCGTGGAAGAAGCATGTGATGGACCTTTGCAACAAATCGCTTTTACCTACCACGAGGTCGACATATATGGGAGGTAGTATACCCGACAAGGTATATGAGCCTGTTTGCTTTGTTGGTGGTACTGACGTCTACGCTACCGAAATTCGCAAGGCGCAAGATGACATGGAGAGCGGTTTTGAAGTTGTAAGAGCCTAAGTATTCGCTAGAAATACTATTAGTATCTAGTCTGGACGAGTAAGATTTGGTATTCCAGTGATGTATTCTCTAATATATATATCGAAATCGGGAAAGTTGTTTATCTGTCTGGTCATCAACATTGTCAAGTTCTCTTGCGTTTATGCTTGATGATTGGGAGCTTCGATCACGGCGAGCATTCTCCCAGACAAGATATGTTCGTAGCACCAGGCTCCCTACAAGCCCAATGGCGTAGCAAATCATTATTGCCAGAAATCCAGTCGGATACGTAGGGTACTCGCGCTCAAAAAAGAGCTGTGGTCCAATAATGTTGCCTGCACAATACGCGATGAACAGCTGTACTTTGTTAGATACCGCCATGCATTTGACGATAAGAAAATGCTTACCATTGCATTGACTGTCATCTTCTTTGTAAAACCCGCAATGTTGGCGGAGAGCATGGACAGGATGATGGGAAAATTTGGCGTGTAGCCCATAGTGAGGCAGTATCCAAAGAATCGACTCCATTTCCTGTCTAGTTGTCCAACCATGGCTGCTCCGGCGATCGAAAAAGCCATGTTAAAGACAATCCACAAGGTCCTTGTGTTATGTAGATACGTGCTGCCGATTGTCGCGAGCAAGACAAAGATGAGCTGGAATACGTACGCGACCATCTGAATTTGAAGAGTCTTCAGAGTCTCGAAGCCCATACCATGTATGACGATGGATCCAAACTGGCAGTATTTTAGCAAGTCGATTTTTGTAGAAACTGAAAATCAACTTACACCTTGGACGCCGCCATTCGCAATCTGCCCTGACAGCTGAATCAGTACCAGAAGCCAAGCCTGAACATCACCCAGCGCTTCGCGGCATTGACTCCAGTTTATCTTGGTATTTTTCCTGCCGGTCATGTTGCTACGGACTCTTTTCAGCGCCCTTTCTCGCTCAGATGCGCTGAGGAAACGAGCCTTTGTAGGATCATCTGGCAGCAACAAGTAAATGAAGATGGACCATGCAATGGTGGCGGCCCCGAAAAAGAGAAAAACTGCCTACAAGTAAAGGTTGGTTGATAAGTCGCATGGAAAAAAGTCAAGATTGCGGCATACCTTCCACGGTGCAATCGTCTTGATGTGCCCAATACCATAGGAGACGAGGCCTCCAAAGATTCCAGCAAAAGTATTTCCCAGGAACCAGGCAGCTTGTCGAAGTGGCTGTTCGGATCTCGTGTACCACATGGAGATGACGACTGCCAAGCCGGGTGCAACAGCAGCTTCCGAAACCCCGAGAAAGAAGCGGTTCGCCCACAGACCCGAGTGGTCCTGGCACACGGCTGTGAGCATCAATATGATGCCCCAAATGGCGCTAATAGCCTTGGATCAGTAACATTCAAGGACAAAATCAGCGGACAATTTGAGCACATACACTGAGATTGCAATGACGGTTCCCACAGGAAAGCGAACCATGAGAAGCCCAAAGGGGTACGACGCGATAAGATAGCCGATATAATAGATGCTGTTGGACCATGAAAACTGGAACCCGTCGAGGTGCAGACTCTCATTGAGTCCCAGAATCGATGTGTAGGCGAGTGCTGATTTGTCCAAGAATTGAAACATGTAGGAAACTGCCATTACTGGCAGCAAACTAGAAAATGTTAGACAGCACAAACGCCCGGTCAAATGTTACTCACTTACCATGTGTCAATTTTTCGGAGCAGCTTCCGCGCTTCTCTCGGGTCTTCTTCTATCGTTTCTATATTCTCAAAAATTGCCTTTTGCCCTTGATGATCGTCAGTGGTGTTGTGAGCTGCCATGACGGGCGAGAAGCTGGCGCGAGGAGTAGGGAGAACAGAGGTCAAGTTTTGGCCCAAGCTACTTCCAAGTGACAACAGAGAGAGAGCAATGGATGGGGCCTTGAAAGCGTTGCGAAAGCGAGGAAAGACACTGGGATAAAATACATTTCCCAGTACCTACGATAGTTGCATATAGCTTCCACCTACTAGCTGTCTGCTAACTACCAACTTGGCAACTGGCGCAAGAGGTGCGCCCGAAGAAGGGGGGGTGTACGTGGCTGCTTTTCCAAGTTGGGGCTCAGTAGCCGACGGGTCGAAGCGCTAACAGCCGAAGTGGTGCGATTAGGAATGGACCCACTAGTTACCCCGTGGGGTAGTGTCATACAGGAGGCGCTATTTTACCCTATAGTTATTATTACAGAGCAGCCAGGCGAATGCTACGACTCTCTACAATTAAACCCGCAGTCGTCATGCGGGATCGGGGTAGGATAGTGGAAAGACATTTGCGCAGTTAAATGATAAAATGGGTGCATTCAAGCTGAGGCAAAATTCTGCTAGCGTCAAGGTCATGCGGGCGGGACACATCAGATGATGAATGGCGTTCCATCTGTCGAGCGAAACCAGCGGCCCGGATCCGCCCAAGCTGTAATACCCATGGCTTTTGAGGGTCCCACAGAATTTCTGAGGAAATCCGTGGCACGCTCCATGTTTTTGCCCAGGGTCGCCATGGATTGAAAGCGAGCGATTATCCAGTTCCGGGTTGGCTGGTGTGTTGTTTCCAGAGAGACTACGAGCAAGGGCCAAGCAATGCGAACCATGGCGTCGCTTCCCTGGTGCCTGTAAGCCTGCCTGGCGAGACTCATGATGGAATCCACGTGCGGTTTAATGTCCACAGCGACGGGGTATTCTGGCCGCACCCTGTCTGCCAGCCGCGAAAAGACAATGACGGCAGCGTGGTAATGGGGCACGATGCCCCGCAAGTTGGCCACCAGTCTATGTGAGTGGTCCGTGCAAGGCAGAAGCCCGCTGGCAACTTCCAGGAGCTCGCGATACCGTGCGGCAAGGTACTGGATCAAGGATTTCGTAGCGCGAGTGCATGCTCGCGACGCTTCCACGTCTCCAGCTTGCACAGCACGGGCCAGGTCTGCGAGAGAATACCGGGCCCGAGAGCAGCACACTGTCAGCTCAAAAACGCTCCGATTCTCAATGTCGTCCGTCAGCTCGGTCTGGGGGTACGCTTCACCCCACACGACGCGGAATAGAGAGTTGGAAAAAGTGTGTAGGCGCTCGATTCCTCCTGGGTCGTTGGACCCCAAAATTTCGTTCAACGCAGCATTAAACGACCCACCAATGCCGTATGTTGCTGCAGTCGAATCACATAGCGACATCCATATCAGAATCCGTGCCGAATACAAAGAAAGTCTCCTTTCCGAGCCACGCTGGCATATAGCCAGCGGTGTCGCTACTGCTTCTGCATCCAGGTCTCTTCTAATGTGATGTCCACAATGTCGAAGAACCATGGCAGCACCTTGGAGATGGTGGGCGAGCCCCGCAAAGCCGTCGTCGCCGAAATGTTGCTCATAGACTAGCATGACATAGAGCGCCGTAAAGCAGGCATCAAAATGAAAAGACTCATTGCCATCCGGGCTCTTCTCCAGTTCCTCCTTTAGTCGGCCCAAAGCTGACGAGTAGTGGAACAGATGATTCCAGTTCTTTCTGCGCGAGAGTGTAGTTGCCTCGTCGCGTGGCTGAATTGCCCGACAAGCGAGCGCTAGCACCGTGTGCATGACAAGGGGCTCGGATTGGGCAATGGTGAAGATGACGGAGTAGACGGAATAGTCTGGGTTCTTGGTGTGGTTGCGTCGCGCAAAAGTGGTGCGAAAATACCGAATCGCTTCATGGTCCACAGCCGTGAGGCTGATGGAACAGGCACTGCTGCTAAAAGCGGGCAGTTGTAGAATCAGTTCCCCTCGGTTCGCCTGCATTGACTTGTTCGAGGACGGGGCGACAAGTTCAGTTTGGTTGCTATAAACGCAGAAACGGCGGAGCCGACGACATCGTTGACACTGAGGCCGCGCCTCATCGCACTTGACTTTCTTAAGCCGGCATGTTCGACAGCCCGTCCGTGACCGGCTAAACATGCGCTGACCAGAGCCTGAGGGCATGTCGGCTAGGTGTGGAATTTGACATGTAGCGTCGGGAAAAAGGAGCAACTAGCTCAGAGGGGCATCGGCAAAGTCGCTAAATCCGGCAAGGAACTGTGTGTACAACGGAGGTGAAAAGTGAGCATCTGGATGAAAGTTGGGTCCGCACAGCATCAAATATTTATCTTGGGCCGTGTCAACTCGTTCAACTCAGCCGCAGCTAGCTAATAGTCGGCGCAACTACTGCATAATCCCACTATAGTGGTGTGGCGCCGTCATCTGCCATTATCCGTTCAGCTTTCGACGCAACAGTCTAGTTGGTTGATTCCCCGCATAATCTAGACCCTGCCTTTCACGTATATAAATTACGCCACAAGAACGATAAACATTCATCAAGAGTCAGCTATCATTTGGCAAGTTTTGGCAGAGAATGACGACGTCGACAATCAGCTACAGTGAGGCCCTTGCCATTGCCCAGGCCCATCTCAAGCAGGCGGATGCAGCTCTGTACGAGGTCAATCAGTCGCTTCACGCAGATCCCGAACTGGCCTACCACGAATACAAAGCGCACGATAACCTATGTCATCTCCTCCAAGCCCAAGGCTTCTCTGTCCACCGCAAAACATATGGTTTAGAGACTAGCTTCGAAGCCAGTCACGGCAGTGGCGGCCGCGAGGTTGTCATTTGCGCCGAGTACGATGCCTTGCCCGAGATTGGCCATGCCTGTGGCCACAACCTTATCGCCACTTCCTCCATGGCGGCATTCCTCGCGGCATCGAGAATTTTATCCGAATTGAAACTGCCTGGCCGAGTTCGCATACTGGGCACACCGGCAGAAGAAGGCGGCGGCGGAAAGATTGCGCTCATACGAGCTGGTGCTTTCAGCAATGCTTCAGCATCCATCATGTCGCACCCCGTCCCCGCTCATGGAATTTCAGATAATCCCGAGATTTCTGGTACCGCTGCTTTGAACCTCGTCGCCAGCATCAAGTTCCGAGTCGAGTTCCGCGGTAGGTCTGCTCATGCAGCCGGTGAGCCGTGGAACGGACTCAACGCCTTGGACGCTGCTGTCGCGGCGTACAACAACGTCAGTCTGTTGCGCCAGCAAATCCGCGCAGAGCAGCGGGTGCATGCGGTGATTGAAGACGGAGGCACCGTTCCCAACGTTATCCCAGACTACACGCGTATGAACTGGTACATACGCAGCCCAACAATCGAGCAGGGGCAGGAACTGCACAAGCGTGTAGAGGCATGCATCGAGGCTGGCGCCAGTGCGGCCGGTTGCACATTTAAATACATCAGGTGCGAACTCTAGCGGTTTATTCTTCACTGTTTACGTCAGGCTAATGGTAAATTCTCTAATCAGGGCCGATGATTATCAGAACGTCGTCGGGAACCGCACAATCTGCGAAACGTATTCCAAGATGATGGCAATTGTCGGTCACAAGGTGCTCGCAGAGCAACAACGGCCACTCGTGGCCTCTACCGACATGGGCAACGTGAGCCACAAAATACCAAGCATGCACGGCGCATTCGTGATTCCTACAGCTCCTGGCGCAGCGCTTCACAGTAAGAAGTTTGCTGCTGCAGCTGGCGAAAAGAGCGCGCACAAGGCTGCGATTGACTGCGGCCTGGGAATGGCTCTACTCGCAGTCAATATACTCTGCGATGATCAGCTGGCGGAAGAGATGCAGAATGATTTTGTCAACAAACGCGAGTAGCTGTGAAGAGACAAGACTGCGTGAATAAAATTGTCAAATAAGATCGAATAGGCAAGTAAAAGTCGCAATTCCTTCTCAAAACTCGTACTTTTTTTGCTGTCGGTCCTCATACTGGTGAAGCTGTTGTTCGCTAGCAAGTTCCCATAACCAACAAACTGTCCGCCAAAGTTTCGCCAAGCAAGCGCGCTAGTTCTCAGCTCTTCATTATGTGTACATATGTCCCGGAATCCGACCACTTTCGTCAGTTCAATGTTATGATAGATAAATGATTAGACACACCTGATTACTACTAAAAGTACTAGACTGAAATAAAGCCTAGGTAACAACCTGTCTCCCTATCGACTGACTTAGGGGTCATTGTGGTGTGTGAGGCGTGTGGGCAGCCAAAGCTAGGTAGCGGCTTCCGGAATTACCGGAGCACAGCTAATTTAGCTTGTATCAATATCTTCATTAAGAGAGAAGTAAGTTAAGGTTAGCTTCAAGAGGCTTAAGATTTGGTAATATATATAGGTTAGCTATATCTATCGTTGACCCACATATATTAACCAGTTCTCTTTATATTAGGGGTAACAGTAAACAGGGTTTGTTTCAAGTTTATTAAAATATTATATGACTTGTGCTTTGTATGTCTTGTCTGCCTTCGTGTTTGTTCCTCGCCTCGGAACTGAAAGCAGAGAAAACGACCCGTTCTGGTGCCGATAATGACATCACTCGTAAACTCGCCAACGGTGTGGATATCGCAGACGAAGTGGTCAAAGGAGTCGGAACGAGCCGGCGCGTATAATTGCGGCAGGTTGGTGAGCAACCGGTCCTGCCAGAAAATGGCCATGTGCTTCTGGGTCTCGACGACAATGCAAGGGTGGCGCTTTGAGGGTTGCAGGCTGATATGGGGGGCGCCGAATAGTGACGGCAGCTTCCAGACACCGATCTCGGTGTGCAGCAGGTAGCGTCCGTCGATATCCTCCGAGATGGATAGTCGGCGCGGCCGGTAGAGCCACGGACTGCCCTGGCCTGGGACCGCGAAGCCGCCAGCGAGGACGGTGCCCCCTGGCCGCCAGCTGTCACTGCTCGAGGATGAGGAGGAAGACGATGAGAGAGGGCCCGGCGTGCGCTCCCAGAGAAGGAGACGACCCAAGTTACAGAAAGCAAAGAGATAGCGGCTGTCCGGTGAGAAAACGAAGCCGCTGCATTCCATGACCTCGTCGACATCGCTGGCGTCATCATCATCGTCATCATAATCATCATCACCCTTATTATCGCCATTGTCGCTTTCTTCTTGACCACCATATGCCGGGTTCTCAGCATCCTTCCAGTATAGACTGGCGCAAGGCATCAACGTTCGGCCGGGGAGGACCGTATTGGCGGACTCGGGCGATATGTCCCAGATATGGCCGAGGCTGCCAGAAGTGGCGAGGAAGCGTCCGTCAGGCGAGAAGGCGACCGTTCCAGTCGTGTTTTTGGCCGTGCCATGAAGGGCAACGAAGGTTTGCTCTATACTGGGTATCGTTTCATTGCCATCGTTGCCATCGCCACCTATCCTATGCATGTCTTGATACAATTGCCGGCACGCTTTTAGGTCCCAAAGGCGGATGGGTTCATCACCGTACGGGGCAGTGGCCACGAGCGCGTCTCCGGGCGAAAACGTGGCAAATCTCACCCAGCGTCCACGCTCACCCATGACAGCGACGCGCTCGCAAGTCTCGGTGTCCCACACGACCGTCTGACCGTTGTCGTAGCACGCTAGCAGCTGTTTATCGTCGCTAGAGAAGCAAAGCCAGTTGATTTCAAAGTTAGGGCTCCCGGACATTGTACGCCATAACCCTGCGTCAGAGGCATCCGAGGCCTCGCTCTCGCTGGTGGCCGTGTTGGTCCGGCTCCAGAGCTGGACTTGACCATTTTCGCTAGACGTGGCCGCCCGTGAGCCGTCGTGGGAGAAAAGAATGGACGTGAATGGGCCCGACGCGTGTGGCGGTTGGTTCCTTGGGCTGCTGATATTAGGGTTATTGTCGGCACACACGGCATTATTGCGAGCGTCGGCGTCTGCCTCCACGATTTTGTGAATCTGAAATGATCTCGTGTCCGCGAAGGTGAGGATAATCTCGTCTCGGTCGCTAGATAACCTAAAGGACAGCAAACGCGAGTCCGGACGCGGATGCGGGGGCTTATGCGATCGGATAAGTGGCCTATACGATGGCTTCGTGGGCTCTCGTTCTACATCTTCTCCTTGTTCTACTTGTTCTGGCTTTTCAAGTTGTTCTACTCTTTCGTGAACGAGATGCAGCATTATGTGGTCTCTCTCATCCCAGGTGGCAAAGGCGCGGATGTTCGAATAATATCGCACGCGGGCGAATTTGCTCTGCGCCCAGTGTAGTGTCTGCTGCCGCTCCGCCAACTTAGTGTTGTAGATGAGCAGATTGCCGTCGTTGTGGACGACGGCAGCGAGTTCCACATTGTCAGCCACGCTGGCATCCTGGCACTCGGACTCGGGCAATGCGTCTTTTATGACTGTGGGTAGGCTTTTGTAGCCAACCGCAATGCTCCGCACCTGCTTCAGAATAATCCCCGGCATGCCTAGAACTACCTCGTCCAGGACCGCCTCCCGCAGGTGGCAGGTGACAATGACGTCGTTGGAGCCATCTGCGGCAAAGCGCACCGCGGAAAACGGTGTAAGCATCTCGTCGGCAGCATTGTCTTTCTGCTTCTCCTGCTCCTCCCGTGGGTTCTGCCACTCCGACACAATTTCGAAATAGGTCATTCTGTCCACGTGGACAATGCCAGCAGCGAGATCAAAGGCTGAAATGCCCCACATGTCCCCAGCAACAATCAAGCTGGGATCTGTTGGCGAGAGGACAAGTCGATTGTAGTGTGCCAGCGTTTTGTGATACGCTGTGTGCTGGATGCGACACGATGACCGGTCCCAGCACCGCAACGTATCGTCGTCTGATATGGAGACAATGAGTCGGCCGTCATAGGCCCAGAGCGTGTCACGGACCCAGTCGGTATGTTCGTCCAGCGTGCCGATGAACGCTCTTGTCAAGCTGTCCAAGGGCAGCAACATCGGTGGGACTTGCGGTAAGACGGGCAATTTGCCACCGTTGTCATGGTTTTTACAGCCTGCTACGTGCATGAAGAGATCGCAATCGGCCACAGACATGCCCATCTCCCGCGAATGCAAGATGCGCGTAAACAGGATATTCAACGCAGCCTGTGTTGGCGACAGTCGCCCCAGCTCACGAGGTGATGGGAGCAGGTCCTGCAGCATGCGCCTGACGATGTCAAGAACTCCGAACGCATCCAGGTCGTGGAGCCATGCACTCGCATTCTGCGCGACGAAGTCACGCACCTCAGCCGTCAGCAAGTCCATCACCGGCGGATCATCTGTCGGGCGAATGCCAATGCCCACATGGTCTAGGTGTCGCAGCCACGCGAGTTTCATATACACCGAGAGCTGACTTCCACGGCGCTGCCTTCCACGGCCAGTATCACCGTAGTGCAGGGCGAGCTGGCGCAGGTGGCGACAAACCATGTCAGCGTGCAGGTCGGCCGCTGCAGTAGCCTTGGCGAGACGTGCGCGCTGGGGGGCCAACACAGCTCGACTCGGAAAGTAAACGTATTTCTGTGCTTTTCCCCTTGCACCGGATACATCCCGGAGCTCGAGTAGTGGCCGTGCGAGGACATTGAAAAAAATACCAGGGTCCACGGTGGCCGGTAACCCGGCGAGGGCGGCCAGCTCCGGGACCGTCAGTGGCTGGAACGCGAGCGCGGCCGTGTGTAACGCGGCTTCCACAAGTGCCCGGTCCCCGTCAGTCTCACTGTCGCTTACATTACTTCGGACGATACAGTCCAGAAGCGGGACCAAGCCCGCGCTGCTGTCGGGCAGGCGCTGCAGGACGTGAATCGCGTTCCACGGCAATCGGGCTCGGGCGACAAGATCGACGGCCAGTGTGGACCAGGCAACATTGCCGCCAGCTCGGCCGGCGAGCTCGCTCGCGAGTTGTTCTTGGATATCCGGTGTATAATTCGAATCGGCCCGCTTTTGCAATAGGGCTCGGATATACTCATGCATAACTTCGCCGAGCACCGGCCCCTCAGGCGAGTGGACGTGGCATCCACCTATCGACGACGGTGGCAACGAAGACATGGACCTAACAATCCAGGCGACATTTCCCGACAGGCGACACGTTGTGCGCACGAGCGCCATCAAGTCGCGGAGCGTCCACGCTCGGTTTTGCGCGGTGCCGGCCGGGCCATCCCGGCCTTGTTTGCACGACTCATCCCCGTCGGCCTCATCGCCGATATGGTCGTCGTCGCCATCATCCCACATATTATCCCTATAGTCAACGACAAAACACGTCGGTGCAAACGTCGGGTCGCCAACGATGCTACACAGCAGTGCCAGCATGGCGTAAAAGTCACACGACGTGCCCAGTGCGCTGTACAGCGCCTGTAAGTAATTGTCGTCACTGCCGAGCAGTGGGCGCCGGCCCGTCGCCTGCACAGCCTTCATCAGGTGCTTCTGCAGCGTCGGCTGGGTAGTGATAACCGTCCATACGAGGTCGCGCAAGACTGACACCACAGACGTGCCGTTGACGTCCCGAGACCAGTCCCAGGAGGCGCATGCCACGGCGCACGGCGGCCACTCGGGGTCCCATTTGCCAGCCTGGTTCTCGGTTTCCGCCTGCGCGAGTGCGTGCAGCAGCAGCGTCACGCTTGAGCCCTCTGGGCCGTGGAGCCAGAGAATGCGGTCATTTGGATCGCCATGATCGGCGCTGCGTGCCTTGCGCCATCGCTGGTACGCGTCCCGTTTCAAAGCCCAGCGACGAAGGCCCCCGAACACGCTTTGCAATCCATCGAACGGAAGCTGCGACGGCGGCAGTAAAGGCGGCGGCTTTACAGGAAACACACATAGCAGTTTCTGGATTTTCCTGTCTGTAGAACTGTCACAACTATTGTGTTCGACAGTAGCGTTGGCGGTGCTGACATGACGATAGGCGCGATCACTGTAATCGTAATCAGGATCAACATTATCGTCGTAGCCGCCGCCGCCGCCGCCGCCGTCTTCGGCCGTCATTGGGTCGTTGGCTGCCTCGCAAGCATGCCGGTCATCACTGCCGGCAATAACTGGAGACGGCGCCCGCAGACACACAAGCTCAGCGATACTCTCCTCCAGCGTCTTGTCTCGGGCATGAAACCCCAGGGACAACTCAAGCGCGGTAATGGGATGCAGTATCGCGCTATTCACGCCCACGTTTGTGTGAGCAAATATTTTCTGCTTTTGTTTTCGGCGCGTTTTGTGTGGCGCATGGTCGAACGCGGGGACAACGACGAGCTGCTCGAGTATGGCTGAGTACAGATCGACGAGAACCTCACGGAGGCGATTAGGGCCTTGTTCCTCGTCCCCTGTCGCCTTGGAAATAACTTGCGACAGGCGGTCGTAAAAAGCAATGCGCGGTACAATGTATGCGAGCCCGGGGGCCTCGCATGTGGGCTTTGTGTCTTTGACCAGTTTCTGCGGCTGTGGTCAGAAAGGAGGGAAACAGAAGTGGAAAAGCAATTTACAATACGCAACGTACCTGAATACATAGACACGCTGCGACCCACGCCAGGTGCGCATTCGGGCTCTCCTGCATGTTTCTGCTCAACATAGTCATGGTCGACGTCAGAGCACGGCGCACTTGATCCTCTTCTTCCTCGTCTTCCTCCGCTATTGCCTCGGAGATCCAATGGTGAATGGCACCCAGCACAGTATTCGGCGCAAGATTGTGCAAGCCTGCCACGGCGGAGCAGCCATGGGCATTTGAACTGGTGCTTCTCTGCAGAAGCCGAAAGACGATGCACGCCTGCTCCTCAAAGTCGACCAGTTCCTCTGTATGCTTCTCTCGCAGGCGCGCGTAGGCCGCGTACCACAGAGCACGCGTGTCCTGGCCGATGGATATGTCATCGGATGGCGGCTTGGTCGTAATCGTGATGGTAATATTATTGTCGTTGTTGGCGATGGTCACGCCAGGGGCAGGATGAGTCGAAATATCTACCTGTGCCATATTGTTGTTGTCGTGGTTGCTGTTCTGCTAGGGCTGTTGTGGTGCCTCTGCCTACTGGGCGATTTCGGTAAGTTTTGTATGCCTAGGGAGTTGGTACTGACAAGGAAGATCGAAGTACTTGCAGAGCAACAAGACGACGGCCATAAAAACAAGCAGTCTCAGCATGCGCGTGGGCATCCGAGCTGGCACAACGTTGGCCGATGACACGATTGAGGGCACGGCCAGCAGCACCCGCGTGTGGAGTGAGAGCTACATTGATGTCAACCGCTGGCGGCCCATGTCCGTTGGAGAGCACAGGCGAGAGCAGCAACTGCAACGGCGTCAAGTGGGACATGTTGTACAAGCCCCTGGCGGGCGAGAGCGTCACGCCAGAGCTGCTGCTTTATGTGCTCGTGAGGCGGCAGAACGACTCTGAGTGCGCCCTCAAAATCACCGCCCGGGTGGACACGACCAGGTCATTCCGGCATGAGGAACACAAATGCATATTGCGCATCATACTCAAGGAGGCGGATACCGAGAAGCCGGCCGTTTGATACTTGTAAGGTAAAAGAATGTGGTAGGAACTACTTTGAGGCGCTGCTGTTGCAAACAGTTGACTTGAGTTTGACGCTGTTATAGGACCTGGAAGATATAGCGGGCACTACAGCGGCTAAAAGCGGGGGCCTGCCAACGAGCACGTAGCTCAGACTTAAGGTAGTCGAATAAACCTTATTATTAGGTATCTGGCCTCGCTGGTGCCGCAATATAACTGACTAGATTTGGCAGCTTCTGCATCAGTGTGCTCAGGAAGAGGGATCCCGCAACATTCTATGACGGAGTCAAATTGAAAGTAATTTATATATTTCTCGACTGGGCACTCTCTCAGAAGCGTGATACGGCGACCGGCAAGCTGCTCAGGGAAATAAAGAAGAAACAATCGCTAGTGACGTTCTGGTGCTGTTGGCGGCTAGCATTCGAGCGGGCTTCGGGGGAGAAGGTTGACAAATTTGTTGACTGCCGCAAAATGGAAAATGTAAGTTCCCACCATGTCACGACGAAATTCGGCTCTAAAATTTGACAAGGTTACGGCCGCATTGGTTAAGTACCACAAGCTATCGCATACGACACGAGAAAATAGGCCAATGACGCTGGATGACTTGAAGCTACAGCTGTACACGACCTTGTCCACAACAATAAAGACCTTTCGAGTGGGGGAACAGCGCATTCTGACTGTTTTGTTTTTGCTCCTGCTTGCACCAGCAGGCTCTCGATCAGAGTCCATACTGCAGCTTCGCTATGGGGATCTCCAATTAGCCCTTCGACGTGACCCAGCGGATCACATCAACGGGCCTTTCCGGCTTCTCATACGTCTTGACCTAAAGTTTACGAAGCGGTATCTCGGGTCAAAGGCAACCAAGACCTTCCATATACCAGAGATCATTGAAGAGCCTCATTTTCTGCTGAGCCCTCACGTCTTTCCTCCACCCGCTACATGAGAATCTTGTCAAAGCCCTGACAACATCGCTCCTATGCGGTCTCGCAACCCAGAGAAAACGTAGGAGCGATGCGATCAGCGCCACTGTGGCTTATTGTGAGTATGAGGAGCCCGTCGTCCTAGGCATGATGAAGGCAAAGCAGCCGCCTGCTTTGCAGGAACTCGAAGAGGTCAACCCAAAGACGGCCCTTCTTCAGTCTGTATTTGTCAAAGAGCCGGGTCAAGGACAAAAACTGCAGCGCTGTTTCATTTGTGTTGGAAGAGCACTCAGGCTCCCAGTCGGCGACGACCGTGCTACAACGTTATGCCGGACATTCGCTCGTTTTTATGACTGCGTCCGACATTTTCGCGATCATCATCTTGCCCACTTTAGCATCGGGTACAGTAGGTCCAGATAATTCCG
>JAPFRM010000474.1:0-81907 GCA_030778325.1 Beauveria medogensis
CCCCGATGCCCTCGGCGGCGTGGCATTCGTTGTACACCTTGCCACCTTGTGGAGAAAGCGGTCACCATACACTGCTTCCGAAAGAAAGAATAGTCGTCGCTGACATCAAACAGGCGCGCCGATCAAACCACCAAGCTGTTGAGACATCCTGAAATCAGACTTTCGCCAGTTTCAATCTTTCGCATACGCAAACAGCTTTCTGTGAACATCTAACGAATCTGGGCTGCAACACCGTCTGCGTCTACGAAACGGGCCGAGCAATTACAAAAATGCAGACGTCGCGCATTTAACAGCACAAACAACATCAAACTCGTGTCAATTGTATAAATTGGTATAAACTATTTTGGCGTAAATTCATCATGGTACTTTACAGACGGGGCTTGCTAGCAGGCTTGATGTCGAAGCGGTCGAGGTTCATGACCTTGTCCCAAGCGGCGACAAAGTCCTTGACAAACTTCTGGGCATTGTCAGGCTGAGCGTAAACCTCACCCAGAGCGCGGAGCTCAGCGTGCGAGCCAAAGACGAGGTCGACACGGGTGGCCGTCCACTTTTGCTCGCCAGACTTGCGGTCGCTGCCCTTGAAGACGCCAGAATCGGGCTGAATGGGCTCCCAGACAGTGTTCATGTCAAGAAGGTTGGTGAAGAAGTCGCTGCTCAGGGTACCAGGGCGTGAGGTGAGGACACCGTTGGAAGAACCATCGTAGTTGACATTAATGGTGCGAAGACCACCAACGAGGACTGCGAGCTCAGGAGGGGTAAGCGTAAGCAGCTGAGCGCGGTCGACCAGCCAGTGCTCCAGACGGTCGATGGCACCACGACCGGCGTAGTTGCGGAAGCCGTCGGTGATGGGCTCCAGGTAGTTGTTAGACTCAACGTCGGTCTGCTCCTGGGTGGCATCCATGCGACCGGCAGCAAAGGGGACGGTAATGTCGACACCGGCACCCTTGGCAGCCTGCTCGACACCGGCGGCACCAGCAAGAACAATAAGATCGGCAATCGAGATGCGCTTGCCGTTGCTCTGAGAATCGTTGAACTTCTTCTGGATCTTCTCAAGCTGGCCGAGAACCTCGGAGAGCTGTGCAGGGTTGTTGACCTCCCAGTCCTTCATGGGGGCGAGACGAATGCGAGAACCGTTGGCACCACCGCGCTTGTCACTGCCACGGAAAGTCGAGGCAGACGCCCAAGCAGTCGAGACGAGCTTGGAGGTGCTGAGGCCAGTGTCAAGAATAGCCTTCTTGAGGGTGGCGACATCGTTGTTATCGACAATGGGGTGGTTGAGAGCAGGGATGGGGTCTTGCCAGAGAAGATCCTCAGAGGGGACCTCGGGACCGAGGTAGAGAGCCTTGGGGCCGAGATCACGGTGCAGCAACTTGAACCAAGCGCGAGCAAAGGCATCGGCAAACTGGTCAGGGTTTTCAAGGAAGCGACGAGAGATCTTCTCGTAGGCAGGGTCCACGCGAAGGGACAGGTCAGTCGTCAACATTCTGGGAAGATGCTTCTTGCTGGGATCGAATGCGTCGGGAATGAAGGGCTCGGCGTTCTTGGCAACCCACTGAGGAGCGCCAGCAGGGCTCTTGGTGAGCTCCCATTCGTACTTGAAGAGATACTCGAAGAACTGGTTGCTCCACTTGGTGGGAGTCTTGGTCCAGATGACTTCGAGGCCGGAGGTGATGGCATCACCGCCCTTGCCAGTGTTGTGGCCGTTCTTCCATCCGAAGCCCTGCTGCTCAATGGGGGCGCCAGCGGGCTCGGCGCCAACGTTGCTATCGGGAGCAGCACCGTGCGTCTTGCCAAAGGTGTGGCCACCAGCAATGAGAGCGACGGTCTCCTCATCGTTCATGGCCATACGGCCAAATGTGGTGCGGATGTCATGAGCAGCAGTGACGGGGTCCTCGACGCCAGGGTTGACGTAAATGAGACCTGTGTAGCGTTAGCGTGCTTGCCATTAATTGAACATGCTTTTGTGTGAGACTCACCCATGATCTGGGCACCAAGAGGCTTCTCGAGACTCTCGGGGTCACGCTTGCCAGAAGAATCCTTGCTGTAACGGTGGCTGTCGGTCATCCACTGGGGCTCAGAACCCCAGTAGACGGCCTCGTCAGACTCCCAAGTGTCGGCACGGCCGCCAGCGAAGCCAAAGGTCTTGAAGCCCATGGACTCAAGGGCAACGTTGCCGGTAAGGACTAGAAGATCAGCCCAGCTGATCTTGTTGCCGTACTTTTGCTTGATGGGCCAGAGAAGACGACGAGCCTTGTCCAGGTTACCGTTGTCGGGCCAGCTGCAGATAAAGTCAGTACATGAGGTTGGCGTGATAGGCTGGCGGCTCGGATTCTTACCTGTTGAGGGGGGCAAAACGCTGCTGGCCCTCGCCACCACCACCGCGGCCGTCAAAGACGCGGTAGGTTCCGGCGGCGTGCCAACTCATGCGGATAAAGAGACCGCCGTAGTGACCGAAGTCGGCAGGCCACCAGTCTTGGGAGTCGGTCATGAGAGTATGAAGATCTTTCTTGAGAGCATTGTAGTCGAGAGACTTGAAGGCAGCGGCGTAGTCAAAGTCGGGGCCGTAGGGGTTGCTGGAGGGGTTGTGCTGGCGGAGGATGTCGAGTTTGACAGCATTGGGCCACCTAAGAGGGGAAATGTGTTAGCAGACGTGTTTGTAGTCAAGAAAAGGCTGTTTGCGTGTCGGAATAATTGTATCCTGGAGAGGAGGAATTGCAAAGTGTGGTAATGGATTGAGAGCTACTCACCAGTCGGGGTTCTTCCTACCCGTGTCGGCAGTGTGCACGACAGGGCACTTGCCAGTGTTTTGTTGGGACATTTTCTTGCGAGGACTTTGATCGTCTTTAGATATCTCTCTCTTGTGGGAGACGGCAATCTTGAAATCGGAGGACATGAGAGAAGAGGGGAAGGAAGAAAGAATCCGAGGGGATGGGGTGGCTTTTTGGGAAGAAATACTAGTTTGGAGGGTAAGGAGGGAGGGGGCGAGGAGGCGAGGGGAGAAGGCGGAGGGAAGCTTGCAGGAAGCTTGGGCTGGTGTGACGGACGGGGCGGGGCAACAAGGACGGCGGACGGCACTCGGAGCACAATGCCGATTCTTGGACTTTTTACTGGCTTTTTACTGGTTTTTGGCGTCTTCGCTAGTGAATCTGCAGATTAAAGTTTGACTTGTAGTGCATTTGTTGGACTTTTAGGGCCTTTGCTGGGCTTGCAGGGCATTCACAGTGAATGTACCCCGCGCTAAAGTGCCCTGTATTTCAATGTATACGCTGTACCGTCTCGGAAGAACCATGACGAATGCCCCGCCTCTGATTCGCTGGTGGGCCTCGTTGCTTCAAATACCGCCCACCTTGTTGGCTGGCTGGTTGACTGGCCGCCCGCAAAAATCTCTCGTGCCCACTTGCCACCCACTCACACACACAAACACCCTCTCTCGATGCGATTTCACCACTTTTCACGCCATCTCTTATTCTGCCCCCGCGGGCACCGTGAATGGCATTCCATCGTCTGTATTTGAATTATCAATCAGTTCTCGGTCGACCGCCGGTCTTCCGTCTCCGTTGTCGGCCACCCTTGCCCAATGCCATCTTTGCCACCTCGATGCTGCCACATGGCTCGATCGGCCACCTTCCAAACAATGGACCTGCATCCGTCATGCATTCTCCTCCCCTCCATGTGGCTGAACAATTGACGGATTCCATATATAAAAAAACAGGCCATATGAACCACGAACCCCATAGACCCTGAAAGGTCCCTGGACATGGCCCCCACCGCCCTTCTAACCTCGCACCGTTCTTTATCGCGGCCGCGCCGACCACCTTCGCCACCCATCTTTCGGTTTAAGGTCGGAGGCGGCCGTTTAGCCTTGCGTCATCGGTGTATACCGCTCCGTGGTGCCGATCCATTGAGCCGTCCTCGCCTAAATTATAACGTAACAGACATTCACAGTTGATCGGTCACTGATAGCGCGCCTCAGACATGCTATGGGCCTATTCGATGCATTGGTTGCTTGACCATCATCAGCTTTGATACCGCTGATGCACTGAAGCGTCTCGCCGTGCACGCTTCCGGGTCGATCAGTTGTTCCGTCCGGCCGCGCTATCCAGCAAATTACCCCTCTAACTATTGTCCTGCTTGGTCAGCAGCTGCTATGTACTATGGCGCATCTCCCCGGCCCAACTTTTCCTCGCCAGCGCGTTCCGCGCCGATCATGTATGGCTGCCTCACCACCAATGAGCTACCCCTCTTTGCGCTGGTGACACAATCCATCACATTTATTGCGCCAGCTTACACGATGCGCATATATTGAAGGGTCTCGATCCCATTTAACCCCTTGATAAAAGTAGCCGATATTTTTGGGGCCAAATTTTCATCGATTCTGATGAACGCCCTGTTGCCACTTGAAAGCCATCGCTCGCCTCAAAGAGCCATACTCGCCGCATTGGCCAACTGCGGGGTAATCTAGTGCCTCATTGGGCTAGGCACACAAACACACGAACGCAAATAGCGAGTATTCTCCGAGCCTCTGCGCAGAATGATCTCCGCTCCTCGATTATTACTGGCTATTACCAGTCTCTGCGAAGACTTCAACTACATCGAGATATTTTATTACATCTTTCACTTGTCATGACAAGCGCTGTCGCCGGCGCCAAGTTTCTCTTTCGGTCAACGTGTCGCTGAAGATCATTAATGCGTTGTTACAGACAGAATCCTGGCCCAGCAATCTTATAGTAGACCAAATCGTCGCATTTGTCGGAACCGGAATCTATATTTCCGTACACTAGCTCTCGCACTCGCCGCAACATTTTCAGTCAGCTTCGTAGTTGGCTATCGGAACGTTCCGACTTGCAGTCCAGTAATACGTGCCTCGCAACCGGTACACTTTAGCATGCTCTCCATGTATCCGGTTGATGTTCCGCAAGCATTCGTTGATATCGGCCAGCATCAGATCAGAAAAGTGGCACTTGATCATCATTGAGATTTGAACATCACGGCCTATTACAGTATAATCACTAAGTGCATGAGCTATGTCAGCGCCATAATCAGAGAAAATAGTAATCTCCGCCAGTAATCATTGCTAATCACGCTCAAGTTGTACAATTCACGTCTGTTGACAAATGATTCATCAGGACTATACCCTCAGTCGCGTGCTTTCCACATTAGTGCCATGCTTGTTCATTATTCTTATCATTCCTATAGACCTGGGCGCGAGGTCACAACCACTGCTGCAGTAGGCATCCTTGGCAGCGCCGTTGGGCTCGGCGCCAACATTGCTGTCGGGAGCAGCGGAGAATCTGACATGAAATGACGCACCCCAGCAGCCGTTTGCTCAATTCCGCCATTCGGAAACGTTGCCGCCCTGTACGATGATTTCCTGTGTGTTGCAGAGCTTTGGTGGGGAGCTCCCGCCACGGAAAAGGTGTCGATCTGCCGCGGGCGCGGGGCCGGCTCCAGAGCAGCCAAATATTTAGAGCACGCTTTATCTTATTGTTTCTGCAGCCGCGAACCGCAATGACGGGTCCCAAAAGACGCTGGCGTGGGATCACTTGGCTCGGTCAACGTTGCAGATTAGAGGCCCGCAGAGGACCGATCAGTGACCACAAGATAAACAAGTTATCCAGAATGACCAGCATACAGAGCACCACTGCTCATTGGTTGCTTTGGTGCGGCACAATTCAAGTCCTATTCCAAGCAGAATGCCAATTTTATCTCTCTAAATAGGGTAGCATCGCTACGCTCCTGTGCCAGGAACCTCGCCGGTGCGGTGCTCAAGGTTCGAGACGGAAGTAGCAATAGTACATTGTCTATATATTTCAGCAGTACAAGATACCTCGGTACCTTGGCGACAAATTTGCATACCATGTTGCGGCATGGTCTTTAAAAGGACAAGCGCTGTAAATGTGATAACCGCCGACAGCTCCGGACGGAGACAGTTTTAGTATTGGTGTCAGCGAGAGAGTGGGCTTTCAACCAAGTTTGCAGCTGCCCATCTAGCGCGCAGCTGCCGCTCTTCCTCCCCGAGCGGGATTCCAGCCTGTGATGTGATTTTCTGGAAACATGCTAGCATGGCTTGCTGTTGTGCAGAGTGTGTAATGTCCTTTGCAATATGCAGAGCTGAGGCAATGACGATCGGGTCCCACTGCTCAGGAAATTCATTCGATGTGATGATGCCTGCAATTGCCCTTGCATGCCAATTCGCCGACGTCAAATGCTGGCGTCGGCCTGGTATACTGAGAAGTCTAGGCTTATGATGCAACAGGAGAAGAGCAGTGATGTGGTAAAAGGTAGCTGCCTGCACGGCAATTGCGCTCGAAAACAGGTGTATGGAAAATGAAGCGGCATTCATAGGATCAATCTGGCGTCTCTCGATGCTGCCGACGTCGACTAGCGACTGAAACTCCACAGGTCGCGCATTGTACCATGATTGGATGCGCAGCCATAGTGTCTGCCAATCAGTAGCATCTCCAAAGATGAGAACTGCGTCAGGGCTGCTGGAGCAGGCACGCGCTGCTTCTGCAGATGCGGCAGTGGAGCGGTAGACGAAGTGAAGACATGATGTGAGATGGTAGAGCGCCCAGTCGTAGGCTGAAAGTAGCACCGAGTTTCCTTCAGAGCCAGGTTCTGGCCGTAAAAGGCAAAAGCTCGAGTCTGTCGCTGGCGGGGTTGAGGTCAAAATGGAAGCTGCTAAATCTGTGCGTCCAGTCAGACATCATGTGGAAGCAAGAAGGACAGATTTAACGCACCAATGCGAGATAGCTGCTGTATCAGAGTTCTTAGAGGTTCCTCGACGCTGGTACAGGTGCCGTGTTGAAAGCGAAACTGTCTCCAAGCGAGAGGGCCTGCGGAAAGAGTTTCTGTAAGGTGGATGAGCGCATCCGCGACAGGTTTCAGCTCTGGACATGCATCTAACCGGGGCTGAGCTTCTTGTGTATGAGGCTTGTTGAACCGGCCCAGAAGATGTGATGATGCCAATTGGGTAATAAGGACTCGTATAAGCTGATGCTCCTGGGCCATTCGCATCATGACAACGGCGAATCTGCTGTTAGGATCGCCGGCCTCTAGCCACGGGGCAGTGCGATAACGAAACTGCCGTAGCAATGCAATGTCTCTCTGGGATACTTCTGGAAGCTCAGTGTCAAAGTACGAATCCCAGCTTGAAATGGCTGCCGGAGAGTTTGTCGCGGGCTGTGAAGCGGGCTGCTGCCAACCAACGCTGAACCGAGGAGGCTGCCTCGCTGATGCCGCGTTACAATCCTCTGAGCTTGGTTGCGCATCGGCTGAAGAGTGTTTGTCGTCGACAAACTGGAGAAAACGCAACATCAGCCCATGTATAATGAGTTTAGAGTAAGTGGAGGTCCTCACGTACAGTGATTTCTGTGTATGTACTAGATCGGGGATCTGGAGTGATGACGTATTTGCAGACAACCTTTCTTGACTCGCAGCTGGCGCACTGTGGTTTCTTTTCATCACCTAATGATGGTATTAGAGAATCCAATCACATCATTTGTACAATTTGAGCGACAGTCCATACATTTTCGACGTCGCTGGCGACAAGCGAGGCACCCAGTCCTGACTCTGCGCTTCTCCGGCGGCGTGTTGCGCGCCACCGGCATTCTGGCGTGGCCTATTGGGCCTCGAAGCGTTTTCTGATGCTATCTCGACGGCTTTGAGCATGGACCGACGGCCGGTAGCCCGACATGACAGCTCGTGACGTTGGCACGGTTTCTAGTGTGATGGATGTGAGTTTGAGAAGCCGTGGACGAATTAGGCGAGACTCCACTGAATAAGCCACTAACTAAGTTATTAGTGACTTTTTATTAGCGATGGAGCCAGTGCAATTTAGCGGGTGTTGGCGGCAATGCAGGAAAGTTACAAGACGATCAAATCAGCACAGGTTTACTCCAAGAATTATCAGATTAATTGCAGTGGTGCGCTAAAGAAATCAAATGGCTATTTTTGTAGTCAAGTTAAAATCGAGTAATTACGTACTTCTCTCCCCATTACACATGCTCAACCACGGCAACAGACCCCGCCTTGTCGTGCACCATGCCCTGGCTCTCGAGTAGCGACGTGAGGCCAACCTCGTGCTGAGACTCGTGTAAGAGCTGAGCATCTCTCGCGCCAGTGTGACTGTTGAAGACGCGATCCATCTCTTCAAGACTCGCATTCTTGGTCTCCGGAAGGCAGAGCCAGACCCACACGGCGCCAGCGGCCAGGAAGACGGCAAAGAAGATGTAAGTGCCCCAGGCCCAGGCCTCTAGCATCGGCGGAACGTAAAAAGCAATGGCAAAGTTGTTGAGCCAGTTACTAAAGGCGCCAATGGAGCTGCCCTTTGCGCGAATGGAAAGAGGAAAGATTTCGGAGACGAGAGTCCAAGAAACCGGGCCCCAGGTCGCGCCGAAACCAGCGATGTATACCCAGATGAGCGCTGGAAGAAATGTCAGCTTAGGACTCACGTCAGAATTAAGGAAGATGGAAATAACATACCGACAGCGGCCCAACCTGCTGCACTATGTGATGGCCAGTCATGCCTGAACTTGGCCACGATAACGCCTACGGTGACCATGGCAATTCCCATGACTATTGACCCGACAAGCAACATTGGCTTTCGGCCAACTCGGTCAATAATAAACTAGAGCCATTGATTAGCAAAGCGCACCACAGAAACCCCATACTCGAGTAATTAGGAGCACCTACCATTGCCGGAATCGTGCTAGCCATGAACACTACGCCGGTGACACCAGTCGCCAGCAATGCATTCGTTCCCGAAGTCAAACCCAGACTTTGGAAGATGTTTGTTGCGTAATAAATAATTGCATCGATCCCACTCCACTGTTGGGCTGCCATGACCAGAAATCCAGTCGAAATGCGCTTAAAATTATCGCGAGTTCGGAAACAGTTGATGTATTGAGCCATCTGCTCCTTGAAAGCATTTTGTCGGCTCGCATCAGCCATTTTCGGAAAGTCTCGGGCGAAAGCCTTCTTTTCAAAGACAGATTCCGCCTTGATTTCCAAGAATTCAACCTGGACCACTTTGTCGTCGATTGGCAATTTTCTCATCCATGCCAGCGTCGCTTTGGCTTCCTCATCTCGTCCTACCTTGACCAGCCATCGAGGAGAGTAGGGCATGAACCAGATGCCAATTGCCAAAGCGGCTGCAGGGATACCCTGGATAATAGAAGGAAGCCTCCATGACAAGTCTGACTGGGAGTCACCGGTGCCGCCAATGTAGTTGCTGCCGTAGCCGATCCAGAAGGAGAGCATGATGCCGAGAATGGTTGCAAACTGGTAAAATGAGACGAGGAAGCCACGCATCTCGGGAAGCGAAAGCTCGGCATTATACAGTGGCGCAACACCACTAAAGATTCCGACGCCGACACCGGTGAAGAAGCGACCGGCATAGAGCAGAGACGGCGCGCCAGCCTTGGCACCAAGGTAGAGATAGCTGCCCAGGATGACCCAGAGACAAGCAACAAACATTGTACGCTTCCTGGAAATAAGTTCACTCAGAATTCCGGCGGAAAGGGAGCCCAGGATACCTCCGAGCTGGAGGATAGAAGTCAACCAGCCTGTGGCAGAGGAAGACTGGACGACCGAAGGGAAATTGGAGGTGAAGCGTGTCATGACGAGGGACTGGCCCAGGACGCCTTGCTGGTAGCCATACTCGAAGCCACCGAGGCTGATACAGAGGTTAGACGCCAAGTCACGGTGTAAATTGGCCGGAGTAAATACTCACGAAGCAAAGAGCGCGATGAAAACAACTTTGGGGTTTGAGCAAATGGACTGCCATAACGTCTTCTTGCCCGTAAAGGCCCTTTGAGCAGACTCCATGATGAATTGACAACGAACCAATCTAGTGTGGTGTCATTGAAAATCTATAGTGAGCAACGGTTCAATCAGCAACGGTCAAAACAGGAGCCTATATATATATATATATATATACTCAAATGCAAACTCAACCCCCGGATTCCTCCACACCCCAGGTTTATTGATCCCCAGAAATAGCCCCAGCTCAGAAATCCTGAACCGCGCATGACCACGAGAAAAAAAAAGCTCGAATATTAATTACGAGCCCAAATCAGTCGATATTACGCGCCGCTAGGCCAGATTGGGGGGCTATAGGCTACACCCCGCCCTTTTCGGACCAGCGTGGCTTTTTTTCCCAGAACTCTTCAACACTTGATTTCTGACTCGCTACTTAGTTATGGTTACAACATTTCATGGGGTGGTGTTTCATGACTTTCTCACTAGCTCGGACGATTTCTACCGCAAAAGGGCTGACAAGACGGGCGGCAGCGGGCAATGACCCCAAAGCAGCGGCATGTGCATTGCTGCTGATCTTTGACAATGGATGAACCGGCTCAGGAGCCAAGCCCAGCAGCGCAGGAGATTTCGTTCTTGTCTCCCGAGTCCTTTTCCACCCTTGACGAATACTCCAAAAATCCACGGTTTATCGAACTACAGGAAGAATTACGGGGAGTTTTATTTGCGCGTGCCTCTGGCGAGAATACGAGCCTCGATGCTGTCCCTGATCAACATGTTGGTGACACCGAGGACGCCGAGCAGCAGCAGCAGCAGCCAGATCACAAACGCGGCTTCGACTTTGGCCGAGTCTGCATACCGAAAATCAAGCTCATCAACTATCTCAAGAACTGGATCATCGAGTGCGCTCCGTACCTCGACAAGTTTGACCACGCGCGGCATTTTGCGATGCGCGTGCCCGTCATTGCCCAGAGCTCGCCCGCGCTCTTCTACGCCGTGCTCGCCTTCTCCGCGCGGCAGATGGAGCGCAAGGCCGGATCGGACCGCAACTACGACAGCCTAGAGCTTTACCAAGAGTCCATCCGGCTGCTCGCGCCGGGCATGCAGGCCAAGGACTCCAACATGCTGGTGACGGCGTGCATACTCGCCGTCATGGAGCTCATGTCCGGCAGCCCGCGCAACTGGAGACGCCACATTGAGGGATGCGCGACGCTGTTTGACCTGTTCCAGGTGAATGGCTTCTCCGGCGGCGTGCTGCAGGCCGTGTTTTGGTGCTACGCGCGCATGGAAGTCTGCGGCGCCATCATTTCCGCCGGCGCCGAGAGCACCGTGCTCGCGCTGCGCAACTGGGTGCCGCCTTCAATCCCTTCTGGCCGTCGTGCTGCAGGCGCCGACGCTGATGCGTATGTGCGGAATGCCTTTTATCAGAGCAGCTTGGACGACAGCGACATGCATGCGAATTGGGCCGTGTATCTCTGCGCCAAAGCCTGCGATTTGCTGTACAGGCACACGCGAGCGACAGAGCTGCAGGAGCCCGATCGGCAGGACACGAGACCGTTCAGAGCGCAGTGGATTTCCCTATGGGAAGAGCTTCAGTTCTGGTACAGCACAAGACCGGACATTTCGCTGCCGACTCTCACCTCGGAAGACAATGGCCAGACCTTTCCCACCATTCTCTTTGCACACTGGCCCGCGATATCCTCCAACCAGGTATACCATGCCACTTGTCTCATCATGCTCGACATGCGGCCGCGGCTCGAGTCCGTATCATCACCAGAAGGCTCCGCAGTGTGGCATGCACGTCGCGTGTGCGGCATCTCCTTGACGAATCCGCATCGCGCCAGCCTCATCAACGCCATTCAGCCGCTTTATCTAGCCGGCAGGCTTCTCACACATACCGCAGAGCACATCGCCGTAGGTAAGCTGTTCAAAATTATCGAGGAGACGACGGGCTGGGGCGCGCTGTGGAGGCTACGCGATCTGGAGATTGTTTGGGGTTATGCGCCTGGCGAAATCATGGCCGCAATGGGCTGATCTTCATTAACGCATGTGTCGTAAGACAGTTCAACGGTTCTCTCTCACTTCCGCAACCTGGTCGTCTAAAATGAAGTAGAACCCATGCTGCGCTCCTGTCGGGTGATTGTACACTGTGGTGTGATTGTGTCCTTTGTGCAAAGGCCGTCAATCACCTCCAGTCGCACACTCTTATACGTAACTTGCGAGGGTCCTGTGCTACAGGAGCCCGACGGCCAAAGCCGGGGCACATGCTCATGGCCGCCTGTCAAACACACAGAGGCATCAACTACGTATGCTTTCAAGCTCGTTGCGCATCATGTCAGTGATGCTGGATACTTTGCTGATTATGCACGCTTTTTGGCTTTACTTGATACCCCAAACACCAAGCACGTCGCCGTTGACCTGGCCGCCGCTTTCTCTACCTGTCTTTCCAACTTCTTAATGCGTTGGACGAGCAGGCCAACAGCCAATGGGCCTATGACTCTGCGTAGCATAATGGCCCAAGTGACACACAGGAAAATCTTCGAGTTGGGACCCGTATCTGCTCTGTCAGCGAATATCCCCTTGCTCTCGGCAATAGACGAAATTAAAAAGCCAATTTCTCCTCGGGCCATCATAGCGCAGCCAAGAATGGAGGCAGGATAGACTGACCGCGGCTCGACACCAGCTGGTCTGGTATCCTTGGACACTTGCCTGGATCTATTTGTACGCGACAGCACTTGACTGGCTCTCGAGACGTCATGACCACTGGGATGAGCAGCGCTGAACATAGGTCCGGTGGTCTCTGGGCAGTTTGCCCTTGCGATCCAGAATCCTTGCTGCCACGTGTCTGAAGTGGCATTTTTGCTGCGCGTGTGAATTCTTCGGGAAGCCAGAGTAGCCAAACTCCGCAGAATAGCTTGCCAAGCGCCATCAACAGTGTATACACCAGCCCCTTCCAAACGATCCCGCCAAAAAAACATTTCAGTGATTGGTATCGAAAATCTGCTAGCATACTAGGTAATAAAGCGGTGGCTCGGTTTCCTTGGGAGATTGTGGCTTGGCTCGCCTTGAAAGAGCAGGCCTGAAGCGTTGTTTAGATCGACTAAATAAGGCACGGATACGGAGCGTGACTTTAGCGCCGTAAAAGTGGACACAGATATCTCGGCTATATTATTTCAAGGGGTGATGATCAAATCATATTAAATGGAGCGTAAACGCATTCCGTTTTTCCGTTGCCGTGTCTTGGGGTAGATGGCTAGTTTTGGGGGAATTGAGTAATTAATAATATAGGTAGCCTCGGCGGAAGCTTCACCTTTCAACATGTTGATTAGTTAGATTACGCGATCCTACTCCATCAGTAACTGGGTTTATTTTCTCTTGTCGGCACATTAAGGATAGATTAGCAGCCTTCTTACAGCATTTAGACCGAAGTTAAGTATGTTAAAATGTATAAAAGAGAAAGGATCGCTACCACTGAAGTACTCTGCGCACAATAACTTTCTTCCTTTTTTTTTAGCTAATCATACTCCCCCACGGCACTATACTGCATCCTAGACAGGGTTCAGTCACTGGAAAAAAGGTTTACGATAACACTTGTGAAGTAGAGACCTGCCACCATGAGCTCGTCAGAACTCAACATTGCAAAGCCCTTGCTATTGCCGTGTGGTCTCAAACTGCCTAACCGTCTAGTAAGAGCAGCCTTGACTGAGCAGTGGTCGGACCACAAAACGTTGCTACCGACCGAAGACCTTCTCCATGCATATAAGCTCTGGGCCGCAGGTGGTTGGGGTATGGTGATCACGGGCAATGTCTTCGTCGATCCCGAACATATGGGCAGCATGAAGGACCCTGCTTTTAGTGACCTCCTGAGTCACGAAGAGCTTCTCGCCGCGTGGCGCAGGTGGGCCAAATTAATGCGCAAGTCTGGATCGCCTGCTGTTATGCAAATCAACCATCCTGGGCGACAGTCTCCTGTTGGTGGTGGCACAAGGGGCTATTTCGCCAAGGCCATCGCTCCAAGCCCGGTGCCTGTTGCGCTGGGCCCTGGCTATATTGCCAAAGCTATAAGCGCCGTTGTGTTTGGCACACCACGTGAGATGACGACTTTGGAGATCAATCTTGTTATAGATCGTTTTGCCCATGCCGCGAATCTGGCTGCTGAGGCAGGGTTCGACGGTGTGCAGATTCATGGCGCGCATGGCTACCTACTCACGCAGTTTCTCTCTGAGAAAACAAATCAACGCAGCGATGAGTACGGAGGATCGCCGAAGAAGCGTGCTAGGATTGTGGTGGAAGTTATTAAAGCTATAAGGGCTTTAGTCCCGAAGGGTTTTTGCATCGGTATAAAGATCAACAGCGTCGACCACCAGAGCCCCAGCGAGTTGCAAGACTGTATCGAGCAGCTGAATGAGATTGTTCATGCCGGTATTGATTTTCTCGAAATCAGCGGTGGTAGCTATGAAGATCCTACTGTACGCGCTTTTCTTCGATTCCGGTGTGTCACTTGTGACCTTACGAGCAGGCACTAACGATGAAATAGATGTTGGATTCGACTGCCTCTCAGGGTCTGAAGAAAGCAAGCTCTAGCACTGTTGCTCGCGAAGCATTCTTCCTCGAATTCGCCGAGACGATTCGAAAGTCATTTCCTAATATTCATCTGATGGTCACTGGCGGCTTTCGCAGCCGCCTTGGCATGGAGAACGCAGTTTCAGGCGATGCCTGCGACATGGTTGGTATTGGTAGGCCAGCTATTCTCGAACCCGGACTGCCGAAGAACATTGTGTTTAATTCCCAAATCCCGGATGAGGAAGCACGACTGAAAACAAAATCTTTCCACAGACCGTGCCTCGCAGCGGCAATCGGTGTCAAGGGTCTTGGGGGAGGACAAGAAACGGTAGGGGCCTTGTACTCATCTCGATTCCACATCATGCAGCTCTGCTAACCAGTCTTACGACAATACAGCTAGGATATGTCGGAGAAATGCGCAACATGTTGCAGTCGCCAGCTGCACAAGCTGCGACCAGGGCATAACACTACCCTATTGACTCGTGGATTCAAGTACGATCACATATTCAATTAGACCGAGAAGCGTTTTCTTGAGGTGCAAGGCAGCCTCAAGACAGCAGCTATAACTACTAGGAAGTGAAGTCAAAAATAAAAGAGGTCAAACCGAGCGCACTCGTCGCAGATTGGGTGCGATAGGATTGCAACTTGCCCCGAATGCCGTCAACGGATGAGGTAATGCATACACCAAAAACCAGCCTGGAAGCATCTTCGCATGTGCACTTCACCAGCTCATTTGATGTTGATTGTTAGTAATTTAAGGAGGAAAAACCTGGGTTAACAAGGGTCCAAATGTGCCCCTCATACTTCCAGCTGCGAAGCGCTGCCCAGGTGAAGCGAGTGAGCCAGTAAGTCAAGCTCTGCCGCAGGGTCTCTTCTGAGAGGGGAGTTCTATAGGCAATGGATTCGACCCCGATGCCAGAATGTACGCTCGTTTGTTACACGACAAACACTGTGCTGAGCCAAGTGGTTGTTGGGTTGCCATTGCACCATTGGTTGATGGCTCGTTTGGCATAGCCTACATTACTTCAATGATGGCGTATCCGTACTTTTGCCCGGCATCTTCAGAAGAACAGACAAGGACAACAATAATGACAAGAGCAAGCAGAATGAGAACAGAATAAATAGCATCACAAGCCGGATGTTGGGTAAATGAGGGGCTCCCGTTGTGGAACGTGCGGCAGAGCGGTTTTAGCAGTGTGGAGGCAGGCGCAACGTTTATCCGCGTCCACCAGTCGGCGAAACTCGGGGACGCAAACTCCTGGCCAAAAATCGCGATTCCTGATTAAGCTTGCATCCAAACGCCATACCATACCCTCCCGTCCTTTTTCCCTCGTCAGAGCTCCCGTTCGCGACTTTCGCGATCGACTTTCTTCCCCTTCCTTTGTCATCTCATTCCAATTGGCCTCCGCCATCTCCTCACAATGTTCCGCAGTCGCGCGCTCGCATCGGTCGCCAGAGCCTCCAAGGTACGTATCAAAGCTCACCCTATTTTTTTCTGCCCTGCTGCAAGCTTCCCGGAGCTTCCGCTAACCATCAGCAACCACAGCTCCAGGCATCGCCTGTTGTCAGACTCCCCGGTGCTACGCAACAACGCAGAGCTCTCAGCATCCACGAGTACCTCTCGGCCGACCTCCTGAGAAAGGTAAAGAAATTTTGAACCCTCGGACGACCGAACGCTTGGCCCCCAATATGTGAAACTTACAACGCAATAGTATGGTGTCGGCGTCCCCAAGGGTGCTGTTGCCCACACTGCGGAGGAGGCCAAGGCTGTCGCCAACAAGATTGGCGGCGAGGACATGGTCATCAAGGCCCAGGTCCTCGCTGGTGGCCGTGGCAAGGGCACTTTCGACAACGGCCTCAAGGGCGGTGTTCGCGTCATCTACTCTGCCCAGGAGGCTGAGATGTTCGCCCAGCAAATGATTGGCCACAAGCTCATCACCAAGCAGACGGGCGCTGGCGGCCGCCTGTGCAGCGCTGTCTACATTTGCGAGCGCAAGTTTGCCCGTCGCGAGTTCTACCTCGCCATCCTCATGGATCGTGCCTCCCAGACTCCCGTCATTGTCTCCTCCTCACAGGGTGGTATGGACATTGAGACGGTCGCCAAGGAGAACCCCGAAGCCATCATCACCACCTACGTCGACATCAACAAGGGCGTCACCGACGAGATGGCCCGCGGCATCGCCACCAAGCTCGGCTTCAGCGACCAGTGCGTCGAGGATGCCAAGGAGACCATTCAGAAGCTCTACACCATCTTCCGCGAAAAGGACGCCACCCAGATCGAGATCAACCCTCTCTCCGAAACGTCGGACCACCAGGTTCTGTGCATGGACGCCAAGTTTGGCTTTGACGACAATGCCGACTTCCGCCAAAAGGAGGTCTTTGAGATGCGCGACCCTACCCAGGAGGATGCTGATGAGGTCCGCGCTGCCAAGAGCGGCCTGAACTTCATCAAGCTCGACGGCGACATTGGCTGCCTTGTCAACGGTGCTGGTCTTGCCATGGCCACCATGGACATTATCAAGCTCAACGGCGGTCAGCCAGCCAACTTCCTCGACGTCGGTGGTGGTGCCACGCCTCAGGCCATCCGTGAAGCTTTCGAGCTCATCACCAGCGACCCCAAGGTCTCTGCCATCTTTGTCAACATTTTCGGCGGCATTGTCCGCTGCGACCACATCGCCACCGGTCTCATCAACACCGCCGAGGCCCTCAACCTCAAGATCCCCATCATCGCCCGTCTTCAAGGCACCAAGAACGAGGAGGCTCATAAGATTATCAACGACTCTGGCATGAAGATTTTCTCCATCGACGACCTCCAGAGCGCTGCTGAGAAGTCTGTCCAGCTTTCCAAGGTTGTCAAGCTTGGTGAGTCAAGAGAGGCCTGCTTAGCTTTTCAAGCCATTACTAACGAGTTGCAGCGCGCGATATTGACGTCGGTGTCGAGTTCAACCTAGGAATCTAATTGATTTGATTGTACTAGATTAGTGTAACATGTTTTTGCCGCGAAAAAGAGGGAATTGGGTCTGGCCTGGGACGGCTGTGTCTATTATAGCATGCATCACTCTATGACGCAGGGTCAACATGGGAGGGTCTGCTTGTGCCGTTCTGTCCATATGCGTTAATCCGATATTAAAGCAACTCGGCCCGCCATTTCTGCTGTGATGAATCAAAGCTAATAATATGAGCCCCGAATATGCTCCATTGGAGGGCCGGCACTAATGCAGGCTGCTCACTCCTCTAGTCGAATACCGAACCCAGGAGCAACGACTTTGTATGCCCGAAATTGCAACAGCACAGCCATTCCCGGGTTGTGGCAACGGGATGTGCGCCACCGATGGCGAGTAACCAAGGCAGGGAGGGATCTTGTCCTTGCCAGATTGATGATTCAACAGATGTGTAACAGCTAGATGAAGTGGCTTTGAAACAAACTTGTGGTGATGGTGCTTAAGAATGGTTCGATAGTGTAATAGCCATCATTGTACTTTCTAGGCCTGTATTACCTGCTCAGATGCCTTGGCAGCATGGCCCCACAGGAGCTGTAGGCGACAAGGAGGTCAGTCAACTTTTTCTCGACACTGCACTTTTGTCATCTTCAACCTCGTCCAACGCCTTCTGTCGACCCCCAATTGCACCCACAACTGCTCCAAACTCTTGGCAATGTCGGCAAAGATGGCTTCGGCGGCTCTACGCGCCCGCACTGCGCCTCGGACACTGCGCACCGCACCGCGCTTTCAACAACCCACCCTTGTCAACCGCCTCTACTCTTCCGCGGCCGACGACCTGCCCCCGCCACCCCCCTTGCTACAAAAGCTCAAGGGCGACCTCAAGACGGCGATGCGCGCCAAGGACGCCAACCGGCTATCTGTGCTTCGCGCCGTCATGTCGGCCAACCTCAACGCCTCCAAGACGGCGTCGCCCATCAAGACGGACGTGCAGCTGGTGGCGCTGATGCGCAAAATAGCCAAGGGCGCCGAGGACGCGGCGGCCGAGGCGCGGGCCGCCGGCCGTCAGGACCTGGTCGATAAGGAGGCCGCGCAGGTGGCCATCCTCGCCGAGTACATGCAGGGCAGCGGCGTGGCAACGCTCGGCGAGGCGGAGCTGCGCGCCCTGGTGGATAAGGTGGTGGGGGAGGTGCGGGCGGCGGGCGCGGACGGTAGAACCCTCATGGGAAATGTGATGAAAGAGTTGAATACGGCGCTGGAGGGCAAGGACGTGGATAGAAAGTCGCTGGCGGAGCTTGTTAAGAAGGTGACGGGATCGTGAGGAGGCATGTGGCTGATGCAAGACAAGGTCGGGAATGATGAATGGATGTGTACGATTAGCTAGAGAAAAGCTTGCGCTGTGTACTATATCTTGGCCGCTTCATGTATACCATTCGATGCACAGAGGTGCATTTTACGCGTCTTTGATGGACAATTGGCGGCTGAGCCGGGCATGACTTGCGGAGAGCTGTTACCCCCACCTCAGCTCAACTCTGTGACTCACGACATGCTTCAACTTGCCATTGACATTGACAGTGGACGAGTCCAGCAATCCTTCACCCCCAAATCAAATCCCAACCTTTGTCATCACACAAGCATGCCTCGACAAAACATTAGCGGCGGCTCCTCCTTTGAAGACCAGATTGGCTACTGCCGTGCTGTTGTCGTCGACGACGACTGGATTGTCGTGTCCGGCACAACTGGGTAATTCACATGATTATTAAGCAAAACTCTGTGTCTGGCTAAAGCTTTCACAAAGATACAATTATGCAACGGGGGAAATCTCCCCCGACATCATGGAGCAAGCTGAGCAGACGCTACTCAACATTGACAAGGCCTTGCAAGACGCCGGCTCCTGCATGGCCGACGTGGTCCGCGTGCACTATGTCCTGCCCGACCGCAACGACTTTCCCACGACGTGGCCGGTACTAAAGAGGTGGTTTGGCGAGGTGCGCCCGGCGGCGACCATGATCCAGGCGGCGCTGATGAAAGAAGAGATGAAGATTGAAATTGAAGTCACGGCCAAAAAGGGCTGCAGCAAAAAGTAGATGTCCGCGGCGATGCCCACTCGAGGACCGACCGCACTTGTATAAACAGAAAACTGTTGACCTGGGTATCTAGCTAATATACAAGACTCGCAACGACGAAGCCAGTCGCAAACGTCGTCGCAATCGTAATCAGGCTCGACGTGGACAGCAGCGAAATGCCGCTGATGCCGTGTCCAGACGTACACCCGCCCGCCATGCGCGCGCCCACCACCATCAGCGCGCCGCCCAAAACGGCCTGCGGCGGCGCAACCTCGAGCACGGGCGCATCCACGAGCGTCGGGACCAGCCTGGCCAGCAGCAGCGCGCCGGCGCCGGCTGACACGGCAAAGAGGATGTTGGTCAGCGCCGCGGGCCGCGCCGCCGCATCGCCCGTCAGCGCCGCCCACACAAGACCGCCGAGCTCGCCAAACGAGCCCGAGATGCCAATCATGGAGCCGCGCGTCGCAATCGACGCCAGCTGCGACAGGCTAATCAGCAGGCCGCCCAGCGCGCCCGGCATCTTGGTCCCCGGAAAGCGCGGGGTGTACAGCCAAGTGACGGCAACGACAGCCGCGAAGCCCGCCTCGTAGAGCAGCATGGCGGCGGGCTTGGAGATGCCGAGGTACTCGTCCACGGTGACGGTTTCGGGCTTGTGGTGGTGGTGGTGGCCGACACCCGCGCGCCGCCGTCGCGCTACGGCCTTGCTGAGGATGCCGGTCCAGAAGACGCCGCCGACGACGGCGCCCGCGAGCGCGTAGAAGCCGGTGCGCACGCCGGCGGCCATTTGCGCGAACAGCGTGCCGGGACAGCTTCCTGAGAGGGCCATGCCGGCGCCGAGAAGCGCACCGCCGAGAATATTGCCGTCGTAGGTGGTGTGCAGCAGCCCGACGGGGGCGGAGGCGCGGGGCGTGAGGCGGGCGTAGCCGGCGCGGTCGCTGACGGCGTAGTAGACGCTACAGAAGGGGTTGTGTGGTGAGTATTGGGGGTTTGAGGGAGAGAGTAGGATGCGGATCAAAAGGGGGGGGCAGGGTGGTACGTACATGCTGGAGGCGGTGGCGGCGAGAAAGGCTTGCACCATGTGCCAGTTTTCGAAGCGTAGCTGGGCGACGACGACGGCGGGGTTGTAGAAGCCGGCGGCAATCATGGCGGCGCCAAAGGAGGCGCCGGAGAGGACGGTGGCCATGGTGCAGAGGGAATGGTGAGAAGGGGTGAGTTTGGCGTGCGAATGGGGAAAGAAGCGGGAAAAGGTGACGGTTGAGCGATTGTTAGTTCGATTAGGAGCGATGGAGTTCAAAATCACGACATTGGGAGAAAAGTGACGCCAAGTTGGCGCGAGAAAAGTCTGCTTAAATAGCATGAATTGGCTTCGCCGACGTTGAACATGTTTAGTCTATCAGATTGATACAATAGAGACCCTGAGAGGCAAGGACGCAGCTTGGACTTGTCAAAAGTCGCCAACTTCGGCGATGTTTCAAAATTCGAAAAAGAAGCTTCGGGGATTTATTTGTCTTGTCCCCGGGGTTGATGTTACAGGGGCAACAGGGGACTCTGGGGGCATCGATCCACTATGGAAGCCCCGTACCTAGATTATCAGACAGGATAGACCATCCACGAAGCAGAGAAACATGAGCACGTTGTAATCTTGAGATTTTTGGTTTTTTTTTTCTGAAAGTAGGACGATCTTCTTAGGTACGGTCAGTGAATTATCTATCAATTCAATGCATCCGCTCGTCCGTCAATGTCAATGCCTGCATTGGCTTCGGTTCATACAGATTACACCGATATTGTATAAACAAGCCCGTGATATATATGAAACTATGACATCGTTCCGTTCTTGATTTTAAACTGCCCCAATCATCATAGAACCAGACTCATATCTCTAATTGATCCTCGTTCCCGGCATTGGATCGCAAATCTTCCCGTACTAGCCGAGGTAGCCACTGCCCGCGGACGTGGGGCCGGCCGTTCTGCCGTCACCGCAGCGTAACTCCAGCCGTAGCTCCCGTCCATATATGTCCAAACCTACCCCAGATTCCATACCCCCCCCTCTTCAACAAACTGCATTCCCAACAACGTCAATTGGAAGCAGTCATCATGCCACGCTCACTCCAGCTCGTCAATATCGAGGGCGCCAAGCCCGGCAAAGTCTACTACCCGTACGCAACCTTTCCCATCTTCCCGCGCATCGTCATCTAACTCCTTTTGTCGCCTTTGCAGCATCCAGGTGAAGCAGGTCCCCAAGCCCACGCCCGGCCCTCACGACGTCCTTGTGCGCATGACCGCCGCCGCCCTCAACCACCGCGATCTCTTTATCCGGCAGCACCTCTACCCCAACATTGACCCCGCCAAGCCGCTGCTAGCCGACGGCTGCGGCGTCGTCGTCGAGGTCGGGTCCGGTGTCGCCCACCCAACGCGCCTCCTGAACCAGGCCGTCATCCTGACGCCGAGCCGGGGCTGGGACCGCGACCCGCAAGGGCCCGAGGACCCGTCGCGCTTCGTCATCTGCGGCAGCCAGCAGGGCACCGACGCCGGCTGCGCGGCCGACTACGTCGTTGCGCCCGCCGCCGAGGTCGAGCTCATGCCGCCACACCTATCCCCCGTCGAGGCCGCCGCCCTGCCGCTCGTCGGGCTCACGGGCTGGCGCGCGCTCGTCACCAAGGCCGGCATCGACGGCCCCGGCAAGAACGTGCTCATCACGGGCATCGGCGGCGGCGTCGCCCTGCAGGTCCTGCAGTTTGTCGTCGCCATGGGCAGCAACGCCTACGTCACGTCGGGCGACCAGGCCAAGATTGACAAGGCCGTGGCCATGGGCGCCAAGGGCGGCGTCATCTACAAGGAGCCGCGCTGGGGCGGCGTGCTCAAGAAGACGCTGCTGCCCAGGGACCGCCCGTTTCTCGACGCCGTCATTGATGGCGCCGGCGGATCCGTCGTCAACGAGACGGCGTCGGTGCTGCGCCACGGCGGCATCATTGCGCAGTACGGCATGACGGTCGGCCCCAAAATGGAGTGGCTAATGAAGGCGGTGCTGGCAAACATTGACCTGCGGGGGAGCACCATGGGCTCGCGGCAAGAGTTTACAGACATGGTGGGCTTTGTCAACAAGCACAAGATCAAGCCCGTCGTCAGCCAGAGCATCCGTGGCTTGAGCAACCTCGACCAGATCAACGGTCTGTTTGACATCATGGCTGCTGGCAGCCAATTTGGAAAGCTTGTAATTGAGATTGATGATGAGACTTCAAAGCTGTAAAATTCGACTTTTTTTTTTGGTCTTTTTTATCATCATGTCTACTTCAGTCGGCTGACAACTGCATAGTTATAGTCCCTGATAGCTAGTGAAACTGGTTTCACACCGCGGTCTGCAAGAAATAATGAACAACACTGCACAGAAAAATAGAATCATTAACTCAAACGTCATAACATAGTTATCATTTGCACACTGCACATAATAAAACTATCTACCCAATTGTCATCGAATCATGTAACAGACCACATTCCATGTCATGGAAATTTTGTCGGGCATTTCCTGTATCCGCTGTGAACAGCTCGAGTCCCAACCAACCCGATACAGTCTCTCTCATCTTGGCCCAGGGACAACTTGAGTGTGCTACAACTCAACTCCCTTCATGTGTCTGGGGAGGCAGTAAGGCGAGTTATTTTCCTTGTTAAACTTACAAACCGTCCCCGGCGGGCAGCGGCCCGCAAACTGCGGCGATTTGTTAGCAAGCATGTCCGGCGGTGCAATAGCATAAGAGTGTCACATACAATCCATTCACCGCTTGAATTGCACACGTCCCAAGCACTGCGATACGGCTCGCATCTATACGTAGCGGGCTTGCACCCGCCCACTCCCGAATCTGCATCAACAGATGCAGATACCAGACCGGCAAGAAGGACGACATGGAGCTTCATCTTGACTGGTTTGTGGGGCAAGTCAAAAAGGTAGAAATTGGGCAATGGAACGAAAGAGCTTGCTTCGCAGTGGGTTTGATGAGGGTTACTTTATGCTGCTATGCGGGAAGCAAAGGCGGGGGAAGAGCTGGTATTTATGTGAATTTCCCCTCTTGCAATTCAGGAACCATGATGTAAATGGCGCCAGGTGCTGAAAATATTGAGGCTAGTAAGTACGAAGGCTGAGACAGTGCTGAAGGTTGCAGTCTCAGCCGTGATTCTAATGCCTGTATAGCACGGCAGTGATGTTCCGGAGTCTTTGGAATGCACGAGTGGTTTCCCCGGGTCGCGCGACTCTATTCGTACATATAAAGCGACAGGCCCTTGGCTGTCCCATCCCAAGTACGAGCGAGTACAAGACTGATACTCGGGCCATTTACACTCCGTAGAGTTATCCCTTTCTTCGTCATCGTAGCTGACCAACGAGCGGGCAATCGACATGCACAATCAACGTCATGCCTTGCATATCGGCTGGAGAATGACGCGCATGTGGCTAAGACAATATAGCTCAGAACGTACATCAGCTGGGCCGGAACAAGACCTGCCGTCGGCTGACTCCGCAGCTGAAAGCCCAACACCAAGGTGACCAACTCCAGAACCGCCATACCTTTAGGTGCCTCAAGCTTCGCGTAGGTGATTCCTATCCTGACAAATAATGACGATTCCTCAGCAAACCGCTTGGGATTCAGCGGCATCCACTGTGAATGCAAACGTACTGCTGTAACATGCCTGCTTTGTCGCTTTACTCCTCATCTTCATTCAGCACTCCAGGCCGGAACCTTTTTGTTAGTGGCAACATGTATAATATACTAGAAACGCTATTCATAACGTACAAGATGCAACCCATAAAACGCCCCCAAATGTAAACAAGAAGCTCCAACTTTTTTCCAGTCCCTCTCCCACTTGCCGCCTTACTCGGCCTTCTTTCTCTTCTTCTTGGGCCGCTCGCCCTCCTCGGGCGGCACAAACTCGGCCTCGCGCTCCTTTGCCTTTTCCGTCTTGCGCACCTTTTGCTTCTCGAGGCGCTCCGTGCGCGCGGCCTGCTGCTTGGCCTGCTTGCCGAGAAAGTACTCGCCACTCTCAATCTGCTTGTCGACCTTGCTCTTCTCGGGCGCGGGCGGGAACGGCGTGTAGACCTTCTTGGTCTTGTCGGTGACGCTGTGCGGCGTGCGGCGCCTGCTGAGCGTCTTGCGCTTAAAGTTGGGCAGGAAGCGGTCCCAGCTCTCGTTCTTGAGCTCCGGGTCCTTGGCGAGCTCGCGCTTGATCATGAGCTCCTTGATGTAGTAGATGGGGTGGATGTTGGCCATGCAGTCCTCGACGACGCGCCGCACCTCCTTGAGGCCCTTGTAGGGGCCCATGACGGAGACGGTGTTGCCGTGCACGAGAATGTACGTCTCGGTCAGTAGCTCGAGCGCCTTGAGCGTGGAGCCGTCGGGGCCGAGGATGCGCTGCCGACGCTTGACGAAGCGGTCCTTGTTGCCGACGAGGTTGCGGATCTTGATGACGTCGCATGCGACGCCGTCGTCGAGAATCTTGATGGCTTGCGGCGCGGGCACGCTGCGGGCTAGCAGCTTGATCAGATCGCGCGCGTTGAGGATGGCTGCAGGATCAAAGGTCTTGCGGGTCGTCTTGACCATCATTGAGCCCTCGACCAAGTCCAAGGTGCATGCAATGCCATTCTTTTCGAGCGCCTTGGTGATAAGCGGCCAAGCCTCCCTCAGGTACACTTCGCGGTACTTGGGAAACAACGTCATGAACGACGACTCCTCGGCAAAGGTGCCTCCGGCATTGTCCTCGGGCTTGAACTTTTCAATCTTCCACTTGTCAACATCTTCTGTATCCCACGGCTTGTCTCGATCGTGTGTCGACGGCATGGTGTCGGTTGCGCGAAGTGTTCGATTTGTGGTTGAGAATTTGCCTGCACTTACTTGCCCGTGTGAGGGCGGAAAAAGATTCAGCTTTCTGCCACTTGGGAAAAACAGGCGGTGAGAATTTTGTGGTTGGTTTCCCAATGGGGTAACCATATTAGTCACGGACTCACGGGCCCGGCGGCAGCAACCCTGGAGCTCTTACAAGAATGAGGCTGCGATCAATGGCGGGCGTCAACAGTTAGAAAGGCCCAAAAAAAAATGATGAATAAAGACACTGTGTGGCATCGAATTTTGGGATGATCTAAAAGTGACTATACAGGTAAGCTGGTTTGACTCTTGCTGACTGTGCGAGAGTAATGGATCAAATTACGCTACCGTCTACCCGTACCGAGTGAAGTAATGGACATGTCGCATTGCGAAGGGCCAAACACCAACTATCCAGAACAGCAAAACGCCGTTGGTATCATTCATTCAAGATAGAAAACGCCACAAATTCGAAAATAGAAACGAAGCTCTCCTGTCATTAATTCGAAATAGGAAACGCCGGATACACGTAAATAGGAAGGAGCCTTTTTGTCATTAATTGGAAATAGAAAACGCCACATATGCATATCAGTAAATAGGAGAGAGCCTTTCCTGTCATTAATTGGAAATAGAAAACGCCACTTATACGTAAATAGTGCCACAGCTACCAAAATCAGGCACTGTAGGGAACGACCAATTTCCACATCCTGCACCCAGCCACGCAAAGTGTTGCCATTTCATGGCCGCTCATACGAAACAGCGACGGTGATATCCCGACGAATCCTGTCAACTTCTGGGAATGAGACTTCGTCGCTGTGAGAAACGGTGCTCATTTGATAGGCGGAAATATCCGATTCACCTTTTGTTTCCACTGTGGCTCCGTGCAGCGCGTCGTCATCTAACAATTCAAACGGAAATTGACCGGTTCGGCGGTTCGGCGCGGATCGCTGACTGTAGCTGTTTCGATACTCTTTTTGCTTCTTGGCCTTTAGAATTGGTCGCAATGTTGGAATCGAGGCGGCGATGAGTACAAAGTTTGCTTCCAGACTAGCACAGTTTAGCTTCAAACTTTTTCTGGGCACGAGTTGGCATGTTTGCTTACGTCCAGCCGATGGCGAGTTTGGCCATTTCGTCTAAAGAGACAATTAGCGATGGGTACAAATTGTGTTTCGCGACCAACTTACACGTCACATTTTCTGTGTTGGTGATGGCTTGCAGCTCTACAGTTTTGAAGATTGATGCCGCCATGGCGCTATTAATGTGTTAGAAATTAGTCGCCAGGGTGTCGCCGACGACACTTACAAGACACCAAAGCCCATCATGACACTCAGACTGATTCGCTGCTTGAGAGACATTCGCAGATTCCAGAATAAGCTGGTCGGAAAAGCTGCCAATGTCAAGTCCACCGCTGATCCGTAAGCTGTAAAAACGGGAAATCAGTATCCCTGTCTGAAAATGATGACTTGCCGTCTCCAGCACTTACACCCTTGAAAAAAACCGGCATCTCGCTGTACCTCCTTTGGCCAGCAATCGGGATTCTCTCGGCCGTCCCAGAAGGCGGCAATGGGCCTGCACTGAGAAAAGCTGATGATGAGTGTGCCCACATCGATGATGAAGGCCGTGATGATGACGGTCCAGAGAAGTCCGCGCCGCGTTACGGTCGGAGGCGTCAGAGAAAGGAGCATGAGGGCGAACGAGATGCGACCGAAGCAAGGACACATGATGGAGAAGAATTCGCACAGGTAGACATATTTGAGAGTCATGGCGATGCGCTGGGGATCCGCGAGACTGGTGATGTTTTGGCCGAGGCCGTAGTAGCAAGATACTGATAGGAGCGCGGCATTGCCTAATGACAGTAACTATGCGCCGTCAATAAACAAAAACATGAACGGAGAATGGGGACAAGGCGGGCAGAACTAGCAGGGACGTCACTTACTAGAGTAAAGACGACGAGGTAGTCGTCGATGGTGATTTTTTTCAACAGACGAGTTCGGGTATAGATGCGCCCCGAGATAATCATGATGGAAAGCGTTGTGAATACCCATGTGACGCACATGACGGAAATACCAAGCCCTTGAATCGCCATCTTGACTGTGACTCAAAGAGCAGGACTCTACCGCGAGATGAGAATGATGAGCCAGTGTTGATACAACAGTGCAATCTTGTAGAATGTGCAAGTGCGACAAGAGGAAAATTCAAGATTCGGATTAATCGACAAGAAGCACCGTTTCAGAGCATTTTTGTCGACACGCATTGCAGCAACACATGATTGCCGAGCCAAGGCTGACAGGCTCAGCATGCTGAGCGACGAGCATACACCATCCTTTGAAATGGCTAGGCATGAGGTCACAAGCGGCTGGAAGTGAGCCCGAGGGGCCTGTAGGCAAGACATGTCAGCGTAGCATTAGACTTTGGAACGAAATACGAAAACCTTGCCTAAAATGGCCATTGCCATTCGTTCGCTGGCACCATTGGGTTTCTAGGCTCTGTGTGGAGTCATAAGGACGATCGCGGCAACCACACCGTGTGGTACGGGGCTGGGCTGGGGGGGCGTGTCTATATCGCAAGTACCTTTTCCTCATTTCAATGCCTCGAGAACTCATCTGTTGGTGGCTTACAGGTAAGCGTCGAAGACTCCTTTGTTCTACAGATGGATGCCATGCGGGGCTATTTCTGGGATGCCATTGTGAACTGACTACATCTAGTCGCAACCAACAAGGAGAAGAAAAAAAAAAGAAAAAAAAAGAAGAGTGCCAATCTGACCATATACAAGAAATACGAAATCTACCATGGCACAAGCAAATCCGAGCATTGCGTTGATTGAGCAGCTGTCGAAGCTTTCGCCTCAGCTGGCAGATGGCGACAATACAGAGGCCAAGAACCTGGCGATACAACTCAGTCGACAGCTTACCGGTAGCTTGTCTCATCCTGCCAGCTCTGCCGTTGAGTTAGCTTTTGCGGTACTTGTTCTCGACAACCCTTGATATTTGACAGCTGCTGATATAGAATGCATTGAAGCCGTTCATTACTGTAGCAGCTCGAATCGCGATTGGTATGGGCTTGTTCAAGCTCATTGCAGACAATAATGGGCCAATCTCTTCGAAAGAGCTGGCGGAAAAGTCGGGTGGTGAAGAGCTGCTGATAAGTATGCAGACACGCAGACACCTTTTCACCAATCACTATACATGTCTGACATGTTTTACTAGTCCGGACGTTGCGACCTCTTGCCTCGGTCGGCGTCGTCAACGAGGCGGGCGAGCGACAGTGGGAGCCAACACAAGTTACACACGCAATGGCGACCGAAGAGATTGCCGCAGGCCATAGAATGATGTGAGCTTGTTTATCAAACTTGTGGAATCAAGCCCAAACACTGACGAACCCAGCGGCCAAATGATTGTCGGCGCGGCGCAAAAAGCACCCAAATACCTGAAAGAATACGGCTACCGGTGTCCCACCAATCCCCGCGACGGCCTCATGCAGTATGCCTTTCAGACCAAGCTGACGACCTTTGAGCTCTTCAGCTCCATCCCAAACGTCCTCAAAGACTTTAACCTGTTCATGGGCAACACCATGGGCGCGCGCAACTACTGGGTCGACTGGTATCCTGTCGAGCAGCAGCTCTTGGACGGCGCGAGCGACCAGGCGCCGCTGCTGGTCGACGTCGGCGCCGGCAAGGGCCACGATCTGCTTGCCTTTTACGAAAAGTACCCCGGCAGAGGAAAGCTTGTGCTTCAAGACTTGGATTCTGTGACGGACAGCGTCAAGGGTACGGTTGATCCTGCGATTGATGTAATGACCTATGACTTTTTCACGGAACAGCCGGTTAAAGGTGAGCTATTCAACATGTATATGAAAATGTGAAAAAAAGAAAAAAAAAAAAGAACAAAGAAAGCATAGGGAATGGAAAAAAGAAAGAAAGAAAAGAAATAACTAACACCAGTGCGCAGGTGCGCGCGCATACTTTTACCACCACATCTTGCACGACTGGTCCGACGAAAAATGCCTCGAGATTCTGGAGCCTCTAAAAAGATGCATGAAGCCCGGCTATTCCAAGCTTTTGCTTCACGAGATGATTGTGCCGGCAAAGGGCGCGTCCACGTTCCATGCGATGCTGGACATGACCATGATGGCTTTTAATGCGGGCATGGAGCGGACCGAGAGTCAGTGGCGCGAGCTACTGGACAAGGCGGGATTCGAGGTGGTTAAGATTTGGTTGCCGATGCAGGACGACGCCGACGGTATTGTAGAGGCCATGCTGAAGACGTAGACGGTGGTTTTTCTTCTTCTTTTTTTTCAGAGACAGATATTTGCTTGATACTTGGATGGATAGAATTAGATAGATGCAATCAATGTCTTGTTCAACTGCACATTTTACTCTGGCATCGGCCGGTCTAGCTTCTCAACCTCGAACAAATTAAACGCCCGCTGTCCCGCCCACGAGTCCAACGCCTCCCAGTTTGCGCAACGATGCCTGTCGACGTCAAAGTTGGTCGGCCAGAACCCAGATTTATCGCTGTGCTGCGCGGTATTGTTGATCCAGCGAAACGTCACCATGGACAAATCAGGCTGGCACATGAGCGCCTCGCGAATATACTCGACACAATGATCTTGGACAGGGCTTGTTAGACCATCATATGGGGGGGGGGCAAGGTTTTGTCTAGGGGGGAGGGGGGAATTCCTTACCGACGTGCTTTTCTTCGCGAGCCATGGCGTCGCCCGTCTTGTCCTTGTGGTAGTGCTCCTTGAAGAGCATGCGCTTGACTTTTTTCTGGCGATTGATGTTATTAGCTTTATTTGGCGGCGGCGCAAAAAGGCCCTTTTCTTCATACCAAGCAATGCAGCGAATGATAGACACTGAGGGAAGCGACTCCCTCGTCGCCGTCTTTGGTGTACACGGAATGCAGTCCCCTTTCGTCCAGATAATCCTTTGGCACAAGAATGTTGTCATCTGCCCCAAATTAGCACTTATTTCTGACCACTTGTAGCCCGCATCGGGCGTACTTTTCAAAAGCTTGTGCCACGCCTCGTCCAACTCTTCTCGAGGCTCTCCAGTGAATGGGTTGTCGACAATCGCCGTGGGAAACTTGCGATTCTCCCAAATGAGGCCCTCTCTCGAGGGTACTACTTCAACGTTTAGTGTCCAAAACGACCGCTGGGACTTGCCGCGTTCAATGTGGCACGACTTACAAGGGAGATGACTTTCGGATTTGCTCCCAGACTGAGCGCGCAGTGTCAAAACAAGAAACAATGCAGTATATAGTGAAAAGAAAATGCCATGCGCCCACACGGGAATATGGATTGATCTTTTGCGTGATGTGTGGGTGGATGGAATGTGCCCGTTTTCGCTGTCCGAGTCCAGCAGTCTCTCTTGGGTTCCATCCGAACTCGAATCCGCGCTGCTTCGTGCAATCTTGTCTGAACCAAACATTTTACAGGAAATTGATGTTGGAGGGTTTGGAGATTGAAAATCTAGTATAATGCAGGATTACAAGATGCGTTCCCAAGTATGCTGCTAAACCAGACCCCGCTGACGGAGAGCCTGGCACCAGCATGCACCTCGGGAGGAGGGGTGTGTGCAGCCATAGCTAACGGGCCAGCGTGATGTGGCGTGATCAGGTGAGTGACTCTAATTCCTTGTATTTCAAAATAATATTTTATATATACCATGTTAGCCTTGCTGAATTTCTTTCTGCGATGCAGTGCATCTCGCACACCAACCCGCCACACAACATGCCATTCTTCACAAGACGCAGCTTCAAATACCAACTGGTAGACGAACAATCTGAAGCAAAGAGACCGGACCAGAGCTCACCGACCGAATCAATACGTCCCAAGATCTTGTCCTGCTTTATCGCAGTCGTCGCATTTGGTTTCGGCGCTCTGGTTGGGGTGTTTCTTCTGGCGCCGCAGCGTCCCCTCCCCGGCTGCGCAGCAGCCTCGCAACGACCAGTGTCAGATGTCCCGACACCCGACATTGCCATCAATGTCATTCCGCAGACTTTCCACTACAATCGCACATTTGGAGAAGCTCCCGACCACCAAGGTACCTCGGAGGCGTGGGAGTCGATCGTTCCCGGTAAGCACTAACACGCGAGACCCCCCCACCCCTAACCTCGAGTGAGCCATAGAACTGACCGAGGCTCGTAGTTGGACAAGGGACTGTACAGTTTCCCCGCAGAAGCCACAATCTATACACCCTCTCTGTGGTGCATCAGCTTCACTGTCTGGTAAGCCGCCACCCGTTCCCTGCTCCCTCCTCGTAACCCACTCCACAGATAACGGCCATCTCGCGGTCGTTACTTGATTCTGCAGCCCGTTTTATTCCAAGGCATCGTGCTGACACGGAAATCTCCAAGTGGTCAATCCATGGAAATTACTACAGAAAGGTCGATGGGGACCCTGACACGGACATGAGTGCGGCTCACATGCGGCACTGCTTCGACTATCTGCGCCAGGGTCTAATGTGCGCGAGCGATACGTCGTTGGAGCCCGTGGACCCAAAGCTGGGGGGTGTTACTGGCTGGGGCAGTGAGAGGCTGTGTCGTGACTACCAACAGGTTGTTGCCTGGGCCGAGGACCATCGCGTGAGCAACCTACGAGGGTTCCAAGAGACACCTCACCATCACCGTAGATAGATAGAGGTGAGAGCGCCGATACAGATGACATGTCATTTACATGCAGGATTATTAAAAACTTGTCTCGGCATCATCTTTATTATGCATTAAAACCTGCTGCTATCATGTATACACCATGTGAGACTCATTAGCTCGTCCAATGATTAGCGATTCTGGCAACGACAACCCTGGCATGGCTTACAGAACCATCCCGACACTAGCGCTACAACGAACTAAAAAGAGAAATTTAGTTGGGACCCGGCCGTGATTTTGACCTAGGTCAAGGCAAGGCAAGAGATTTGGGGGCGCCAACTAGTTGAGCGATGGGCGTGTGTCGGCAGCACGCTGCCGACTTGTCCCCAGCACCACCACTTGTCTCTGGCCACACCGCACAACCCAAAGTAATGCATTGAAAGTGGCACGTAAGCACAATATACCCTAGCACGGCTAATTTGCCGGAAAACTTTCACGAGGGGAGGTTCAAAAGGCCGCATTGGCTAGTAGTAGGGCTTCGGTGAGCCTGGTTGAGCGTCTGCCGGTGGAAACGACGGCCGAGGGTGTGTCATGCTAGCCGTAGTTTCAAGCCAGACTGGACAGGCATCTTGCCGGATGCCGATTGCGAGAGGAGGGGAAAGTAAGCAATGCCCATTGCGACAGATTTAAAAAAAAAAAAAAAAAAAAAAAAAGGTACCGAAAATGTGCGCAAGGTGTTTGGAGACTCGGCCGTCTGGATGCATGACGGCAACGGGGTAGGAATGGGCCACTGGACTATAAGAAAGTTGGCTCTGTAAATCAGCCACACTTGACCTTTGCATACACCCTGAAAGTTTCGATTCTTGTTGAAAATATCTCGACGTTTTAATTCAATATGAAGGCCTCTTTTGTCGTCGCACTCATGGTCGGCACCGCCGTAGCCGCTGTCATCCCCGCCAGAGGTAAGCGACATGAACAGTTGCTTCATGCATACCTTTTCACCCGCTGACAATGCATGGCCGTAGCCGTGGACTCTGACGAAGCTGTCGTATATCCTGCACAAGTTGATCAGTCTTGGGTGGATGCTCAGAAGAGATCCTGTGAGTCCAAGGAAACAGTTGTCTTGAGACCGAGTCCATCGTCACTAATTCGCTTCTAGCTGACGCTGACGAGGCCGTCGTGTACCCTGCCCAAGTCGATCAGTCTTGGGTCGACGCTCAGAAGCGCTGTAAGTGAAGAAATGACGTGTTGAAATTCGACTTTATTTCGCTGACTGGTGTGTGCAGCGCAAGACTCGGATGAGGCGGTCGTGTACCCTGCGCAAGTAGACCAGTCTTGGGTTGATGCGCAGTAAATATAGCACGAAAAGGATTCAAAGTTGTACCGGAAGATGATGATATGATGATGTTGCTTTGCTCTAGTCTGAAACCAGTGGCACGTAAATAAGCACGCAGCAAATGGTATGATGCACTCTATTTATTTCGACGCGTAAAATGATCAGTTAACCGATGAACTATTGCCATGTCAAAGTGCTCGCTTCAACAACTAAATGGATTTTTTTTTCAAACTGCATCATACCCGTATTTATGGAAAAAAAAAAAAATCTAATAAAACTATTCATAGGGCGTGGGCAGGCATGAAGTGTGCGGCTCGATTTATCTTGCAGTCTGCTGCTCAGTGCTCAACTTGCATCCTCCACCAACCAGCCTACCACATTGACAACGAAGATCTGGTGCAACCTTTTCGCGACACACATATCGCGCAAGTCATAATTTCTCATCCGATCAAAGTAAGACGCATAAAGAGCAACTCAACCTGGCCATGCGCTCAAAGTCTGAAGAGTACGAGCCTCTGCATCGAGACTCGTCCGACCGATGGAGCGACGAGAGCAAAGAGACGCTGTCTCTGGTGAAGCAACACAAAGCTTCCCGAAATCCGCTATATATTTGCAGTTTGATTGTATCAATTACTCTTCTGACAATGTCTCTGTTTGTCAACATCATTTTTATCCTCAGGATTCAACCCAACCAGCAGATTGCCAAGTCATCTCTCGCCGAGGGTGATTGCCCGTCCACGCATGGTCAGTACAGCCTTTGCCACAACATTGATCGAGTATTGACCGGATTGGCAGCCGGATTAAAGCGAGATGTGCCGGTAGCGATCCAACACGGGACCGAATATACAGGAGACAATCTCACAGAAGTGAGAGCTCTGTGGGAGGAGCTGAGCGGCGACCCAGGCGTTGTCGCCTTGCCAGAGGCCTACGTCCAGCAGACAAAGCTCCCGCATGCGCTACGCTTTCCATGGGATGAGGACAAGGGCGTGTATCTTCTCCAGGGCTTTCACGACCTCCATTGCCTGGTATGTCACGGCATTCCTCTCAACTACAACGAGTCAAAACTAGCTAACATGATGCCCCTTTCCCCGCTCACCAGCGCACGCTGTTTCGATACGTCATGTACACGGAGCTCAAGCAGCCGCAGCACATTGCGCTGAGCCACGCGCTGCACTGCCTGGACCAGCTGCGGCAGGGCGTCATCTGCAACGCCGACGACACGCCTCGCTACGCGGGCTTCCAGGACCCTCCCGGGACGGGCAGCGGGCAGGTGCGCATGTGCCGCGACTGGCGCAGGCTGGAGCGTTGGGCCGAGGAGCGCACGGCGTGCTTCCGGCACGAGGATGAGGTGCCGGGGCCGATGATTGAGCGGTTCAAGTCGTGTCCGGACGGGCGGGTGCTGTGGCCGACGGCGGCGGCGGCAGGGGAGAGCAAAGAGGCAACAGGCGAGACATGAGGCCGGATGAAGGGGGTGTCGCGTAACTTCACTCGATTTTCAAGTCATAATTTCACTCGCGGGAATTTGTATTTTCTTCTTTCTGAATGTGTTTCGGAGCATACCGCCGAGGTACCACTACTTGCTGCATGCTTGTGTTCCCCGAGGTCGGCACTGTGCAGGCAGGCTGGCCACTGCCAACTGGGTAGTCGGCGAACGGTGTGGCGCGCACGCACTACATTGATGATGGAGGGTGGCATTATCTGACGTACCGCAAAAATTGTTGTACTCTGCTGCCTACTTACGGCCCGCAAGAACCCTGAAAAAGTTGGACTTGTTCGCCGCTTTTTTGGTGGCTGGTTGCCCAGTGGTTGGACCATCAGTTCTTTGGGGGGGCGCCCTAACGCTGCGGGCGCTGCTGACGGTCGCCGATCTATTGTGGATCAAGGGTCGGTAATGATACTACGTTGGGCTGATGGCGTGAAATGGGAAAAGCTAGACGATAATGCGATACTGAGTTTAAATCCTGCTGACACGACGATATTAATAATAAACTCGCCATGCACTTTTATTCACTCTCTCTCTCCATTCTCTGATGAGACTCTCTGGCGAAGACGAGTTGGCGGTTTTGCCCATTTCACAAAGTTATACTGACCCCGCCCCAATCGCAGTATCCACTAAATGGACGCGGAAGCGGTGGGGCACGAGAGCCCATGTCGCAGGGACCAAAAGTACCGTTTCCTGCAGACAGATTAAAGATGATGCAAACAGTAGAGGCAGCCGAGCAGCGAGTTGCACGCGGGGAGTGATTAATTTGTCACCGCTGGCTTCTCAAGCCTCTATTTACTTCAACAGTCATAAAGGCGCAAGACTTGTACCTTTTCATCCGGCAAAAACCACCGCAAGCAAACCGCATGCTCATAATACATGTTTAAAATTTATTCAGCGCCTCGTCGCAGCCTCGTAGGGCACACAACGGCAAGCGGGTCTCGCCTTCGTCCGGCCGAGTTCCAGCGCCCGCTGTCCACTGTTTTCGCCTGCACTCAAAGCCACTTGTAACCCGAAACGGCCGCCAAATCTCCAAAAGCGCTTCTTTTTTATTTCCTGTTTCTCTTCCCCCCAGCCCGTTCGTTTCCTTGGACAATCTCAGTAACATCCCTCCCTTTCTTTTCCGCATGTCGATCAAAAAACTTGCACTCAATCTTTTCTTGTGCAAGCTGTCCAAGGCGCGCTCATCACCGAGATGACATCGGAAAAGCCTGCAATGGGGCTGCACAGCGAAGCGCCACTCACCACCAACACCACCACCACCACCATCACAACCACCACCTCGTTGGCGCGCGACGATGCTGCTGCTGCCGACCAAGAACCAGCGCCCTCGGCGTCATCGCCGCCACCGCAGATCAAGGAGGACTGGCGTGCTTGGATGCAAGTCCTCGGCGCCTTTTGCCTCAATCTCAATACATGGTAAACGCGAAACCTCCCTCACGTCTTCTTTGACCGCATCGCCGTTATCAAAATCTTGCAAAGACTAAAACCCAACACCCGTTCGTGTCGCTTAGGGGTATGATGAATTCCTACGGCGCCTTTCAGACGTACTACCAGCTTGAGCTGCTCCGCAGCCACTCCTCCTCCGAAATCGCCTGGATCGGCTCCACGCAGGCCTTTCTCCTCTTCGTCGTGTCCGTGGCCGCGGGCGCCCTGTTTGACGCCGGCTTCACCCCGTGGCTGCTCTGGGGCGGCGGCGTCCTCGTCGTCGCCGGCATGCTGCTCGTCAGCGCAACCTCGCTCTACTGGCAGGTCCTCGTCACGCAGGCCGTCATGATGGGCTTGGGCTTTGGCCTCTTGTACCTGGTCGCCCCCGCCGTCGTGTCCCAGTACTTTGGCCCCCGGACGGCCCTGGCCATGGGCGCGTCGTCTTCCGGCAGCGCAATCGGTACGTTTCGAGACTGGCTCTTGCGAATAACGACCTCTTGCCCATGCTCAAGGTGTGAAGAGAGAAAAGAAAAAAAAAATACTAACCGCGTAATTTGTAGGCGGCGTCATATTTCCCATTGCCTTTGCTCGCCTCGTTCCCAAGGTCGGCTTCGGATGGACCTGCCGCATCCTGGGCTTCATTCTCCTAGTCACCTCCGTCATCCCCGCGCTGCTCATGCGCTCCAAGCAGCCGCCACGTCGGGACCGCAAACTCATCGACGCCGCCGCCTTTCGCGACGTCCCCTACCTGCTCCTCAACGCCGGCCTCACATTCGGCTTCATGGGACTCTACATCATCTTCAACTACATTGAGCTCTTTGCCCTCGACCGCACCAACGTGTCTCACAGTCTGGCCAACTACCTGCTCGTCATCCTCAACGTGAGCTCGCTACCGGGACGCATCATCCCTGGCTACTACGCGGACAAGATTGGCTCCATCAACGTCCAGACTACCGTCGCACTCTTCTCCGCCATCCTGACGTTTTGCCTGTACGCGATCCACTCCACCGCCGGCCTCGTCGTCTTCTGCATCATCTATGGCTTCTTTTCGGGGGCCTTTATGGGTCTCCCCGCCGCGGGCATTGTTAGCCTGTCCGACGACAAGAGCAAGATTGGCATCCGCATCGGCATGACTCTCGGCACGGTCGGCTTTGGTGTGCTCGTCAGCAATCCAATTGCTGGAGCCATTGTCGGACACGATAAGGACTGGATCGGGCTCATTTCGTGGTGCGGCGCGCTTCTTTTCGCGTCGAGTATTTGCTTGGTAGCGAGCCGCGTGTCCAAGGTTGGCTGGGGACTAACAAAGGCTATTTGATCATGTTTGAAACTATATACCCAATATTACCGTTGCAATAATTCTGAAACTTGATTCATCTATTTACTGTGAGCCATATCTTTTGGATCTGATCTTTGTGTAGATTGGGCAAATTGCAAATTATTTTCTGTGACTAATTAACATTATTTGCCAAAGAAGTCAATCATCTAGTTCTGACCGAATACTCATTGCCCTGCTTCTCTCCAAAATCGAGCGGCAACGAAAGGTAGCCATTACTCGGATCCCGCACATACTCAATATACCCTCCCACCGTATCCGCCGCATTGTCCGCCAGAATCACCGCCCCCGGCCTCAGATGCGGCTCCAGCAGCCTCAGCACCGGCAAATACAGCGACCACGCGCCATCCAGCAGCACCAGATCAATCTTGTCGCCTCCTCCCACACCCCCGGCCAACGTCTCCCTCGCATCGCCGACGCGAAACTCGACCAGGTCCTGCAGCCCCGCCGCCGCCACATTCTTGCGCGCGCGCTCCGCCTTGCTCGGCTCCAGCTCCGTGCTAATGATCCGAGCACCGGCACCGGTACCGGCGCCGCCATTGTCGCGCAGCGCCGCGGCGGCGTAAATGGTCGAGACGCCCATCGAGGTGCCAAACTCGACAATGATGCGGGCGCGGCTGGCACGCGCAGTCATGTACAGGTGACGACCAAACTTGGGCGACACGCAGAGAAAGTTGGTCGCGAGCGAGGCGTAGGTGCCGCGGAGGTCGGCCTTTTCGGAGGCGATGAAGGCGCTGGTCCAGTCGCCCGAGGGTCCGGCGGAGGATTTCTCCGTCTCGCGCATGGGGGCGTCGGCGCGCTCGGCCTCGATGTAGAGGTTGGCGAGGACGTCGGCGACGGGGCCGCTGCTGAGGGAGTCCATGTTAAGGAGGGTGGTGTATGTTGCGATTTGGTGGTGGTTGGTGGTGGTGCAAGTGGTGGTGTAAGTGGTGGTGCAAGTACAAATGTAAGTGAGAAGAGCCAGTTGTTCAAAACTCCTTCTGACGCAGAAACTCGCTTCATAAATAGTGATTTTGACACTTTACGCTTCCATCACAGGATTGGTTGTGTCGGGAGTTTGGATATCCGCCATACAAGAGTCATCGCTGCGCCTCAAAGTAGTAACCCGACCTCGTAATCAATCAAATATGTGGCCATCTACTGTACCAATATAAATCTACACTTGGCACAAGCGCCGACCCCATTTCGGGTGTTCGGCCATCCAGCGCCTACCTAAAACGGTTTACGGCTCGCATCCCCGTTAGCCCCGAACCAATAAAAGCCATGCTGTCGTACTCTTTTCTCTTTTTAGGAGGTCAAAGCCTCGACTTTGTGATGGCGTCTTCCACGCAATCAACACTGGCTAGGTTTCGGGCATCATCTTAGGTAACAGATTTTGGTGAGTCTTGAGCCTGAGCTCGTATTCTCAATCGAGTTGGTGAATGCTACATATACAATCAGAGCAGGACTATTATTATTATTATTATTATTAGTATGAACACAAGACTGCCATGGCGTATGTACTAACTAGTGACACTGTTCCACTGGTGGTGATGTTCTGGTGACAGCGCCCGACTTGGAGCAGGCCAGTCAGAATAGCTCAAGCAACCCGCCGCAATATTGTCAGTCACCTCTACAAGGACCGCTCATTCATAACAAATAATCCCTTGCAAACGCATGTCAAGTTTCTTTTTATTCGACTACTCATTAACCAATTTACCACATCACTTGCCCAATCAGTCCTTTTACAGTAAATAGGATGCGCCACTGCGTTGGAGAGCGGCAGCAAGGTACGTACCTTTCAACGCCACGCACTGACCAATCAGAAACCAGCTCCTCCACAACCAAAAATATTTCGTCGCCAAAGACCACCCATCGCAGGAGCTCCAATTCAAGCCTCTCGCGAGCTCCCAATTCCACACCACAACCCCCTCGTTCCAAAATGTCAAGATCCAAAGCCGCCGCCGACCAAATCGTCAAACTCATCGTCGGCGCGGGCCAGGCCTCACCCAGTCCGCCCGTCGGTCCCGCGCTGGGTAGCAAAGGTGTCAAATCGATGGACTTTTGCAAAGTGCGACCCCCCCCCCCCTTTCTCTCGTCATTCTCGTCGCAGAGAGAGAGAGAGAGAGCCCTCAAATTTTTACCGTCCAATACTAACCCGCCCTCTTTTTTTTTTCTCTTTATTCTTTTTAGGAATTCAACGCCCGCACAGCAAACTACGTCGTCGGCACGCCCATGCCCTGCCGCGTCACCGTCCGCGCCGACCGCTCCTTTGTTTTTGACATTCGCACGCCGCAGACGTCGTGGCTGTTGCTCAACTGCGTCGACGGGGCGCCCAAAAACAAAAAGGGCCAGCGCCGCGGCGCGCAGCGGCCAGGCGCCGAGACGATTGGCGCCGTCAGCCTCAAGCACGTCTACGAGATTGCCAAGATTAAGCAGTCGGAGCTGCGGTTGTCGGGCCTGTCGCTCGAGGGTCTCTGCCGGTCGATTATTTTCCAGGCAAAGTCGATTGGTATTGACGTTGTTGCGTGAGGATAAAAGGCAGGAGAGGAGAATTCGATGCAGAAATAATATGCTTGGATGGTTGGGGGGATGTATGAATTTGAATCATGGCCGGCGGGCGTGAGGCTGCAAAGATATCTACGAGCGATGCGCTGCGGCAATGTACAATACCATTGATAGACTACTTTGTGCGACAAGTCATGTACAAAATGAATAAGCGATTCTTGACCACGGCAGGATTATCATTCCGTATTATACAGTCACGTACTATGCTACAATGCTACACTGCTGCTTCGTCACAGCTCCTCCTCCTTGACCGGCTTGATATCCTCGAGCTCCCTCCGATCCTCCTCCTGCCGCTTCACCACCTCCCTCTGCGCCCTCCCCAGCGCCACCTTTTTCCTGTCCGCCGCCCTGCAGAGACCCCCAAGACCGACGTCGCAGGAGCCGCAGCGCTGCCCGACCGGCACGCACACAGCCTGGCCCAGCCCGACCAGCAGCCCGTTGATCTCGCGCCAGCGGTCCCGCGGCAGCCACGCCTGCAGCGCGAGCCGCGTCTCCTCGGGGTTCTTGGTCTTGTGCCACCCCCACATGTTGGTGATGCGGTGCACGTGCACGTCGACGCCGATGCCCTCGGTGCGGCCCCACGCCGCCGACAGGCACAGGTAGCCCATCTTGGGGCCTACGCCGGGCAGCGCCGTCAGGCCCTCGATCGTGTCGGGGATGTCGCCGTCCCACTCGTCGCGTAGTATCTCGGCCGCCTTTTTAATGTACCTGCCCCATTCATCTTTTGTCAGTTGCTGTATCAACAGAGATTCGAGCGCGCCCCTCTTACCTGGTCTTGTTGTTGTGGAAGCCGACGGCCCAAATCATCTTGTTCAGTGTGTCCGGGTCGACGGCCAAGATGTTATCCAGGTTCAGCCCAGCCGGCGCGCCAGGTTGATACGGCGGCAGCTCCGTCTGTAACCGCTTCATCACCACGGCATTGACCGTGTCCTTGGTCTGGCTCGACAGCATCAGCGCAATCAGGGTGTGAAACCGCTGGTCCTTTTCCGAGCACCCCCGGTCCGCGAGCCTCTCGCAGCCCATCGTGTCCACCGCCGCGCCGTACGCCGCCCCTCCCGGCGCCCTCATCTTGCGCACTATCCCATACACCTCTTCCCAGTCAGACGGCGGCGCCACCGTCGTCTCGCCCGTATCTGGATCGACCGCCTTGCGCGCCGGTTTGCGTGGCTGCTTTCTCTTTGGCGTTGTCGTCATGGCCGGCGCGCAAATCGGCCCCGTGTCCTCCAGCAGCTCCTCTTTGACCAGCTTTACGGGTGACTCGCTCGAGAGCTTGCGCCGGCGCTTGGCGGGGGGCGGCACGGCATCTTCAATGTCGGGCGTGGCGCGGGCGTTGCCGCCGACGGGGGCGTAGGCGAATCGGGACAGCGAGCGCGTGGTTCGGCGGGTCGTTGTGCTGGCGGCGATGGCGGTTGACTCAAAGAGACGCGCCGTGTCGAGAGAGACTCGCGAAGACCGCATTGCGAGAAATGCGTGTGTGATTGCAGTGGCGAGTTCTGGCGCGAAGAGACCCTGAAGCTTGGCGGGCCTGATTGGGTACGGGGGAAAGATGGGCCAATGAGATGGGAGGTGATGACCAAGACCGTCACCCTGCGAAATGCAATATCAACACATCAAATAGATGAGTGAATGATTGCATGATTTCAATCACGAGTAGATCAAGTTATGAAGCCTTCATAAATTCTCTGCCAAAAGAGTAATACACAATCGGTATAAGAAGCTTATGCTCCGTAGTCAATAAATAACTGATTGAAAATTACCTTCAAACACCGTAGTTTAATTAGTGGATATCGCCTCCTGCTAAGTAGACATACTAGAAGCCCACACTATTTGGCTATTTATTAAGCGCAACTATCTCGACACATATTCATTCAAGCATAATGCTGCCTTTGTTAAGAATACGCAAGCCTCACTGTCTAGGTGGCAACTGGCAACGGGAAATCGTAATACAACTACCTACGCAGTAGTATTATAACCAAGTATTCAATTACTGGAATTCTGCTCTTTTAGATTCTTCCTCATGTTTGATGATGTTTTAGTGGTCAGCCCTGTTTAGCAACAGCGATAAGAAACATGACTAGCCCTCTTTATTTTGTCCATTTATTTGTTAAACATGACAGGTTGATCTATTATCCTACAACCTGCTTGGCCTGCTCGACACTACCATCAGGAATCCACTTACGCAACACATTCTCAATATATGACAGAGGTACACCTGAGCTCAACGCATCAGAAATCGCATGGTTCATGCGAACAACATATTCGTCTCTCGGCTTCCCAGTCGCAATTCGCTCATGACTGATGTACACGAGCACCCCAACAGCCCTGCCTGTCTGAGCAGGATCTGCTAGAGTGCCGTCCGCCGCTATCGGCTCCCACAACTCAGCCTGGATGATGTCCTTTGTGAAATGAATCGGCACGCGCTCAATCACATCGAGCTCCGCTTCGTCGTTGGGCTGCAGCGAGTATGCCAAACCCCAGACCTCATCGTCGTCGGACCCCAGGGTGATGTTGGCACCGCCCTGAGCGGCTATGAACCAGCGATAGCCAGGCAGACGGGCGATGCCGAGGTATGCTGCAGTGCGGCAGCGAGTCTTTACTTGTTGCTTCCACATGTTGCTGCCAAATCCAAAGTAGATGGTTGTGGCATTTGGAAGGGAAGACGTTTCAGTCATTTTGGCTATGCCCGGGGTTGATTTGGTGGTAGATGATTATTCGCTCATGTTGAAAAAATCACGACATTTGGCCGAGAAATGGAGATGGGTGAGCCCCGCGGGGATACAGCTCATCTGTACCTCAACCAGAGCTCATCGGACCCCGAGCGGGGCAAAAGTGGCAGAAAGAATATTACTTAATAGCAGATACGCTACATATGCTAAATACACTATATATAAAAGATACCTATTATTTTAAGCTTCTTTACCTTCTACCTCTATTTTACCTTTATCTACTATGAAGTATATACTAGGTATATACCTAGTAAAAGTAAAATAAAGGTAAAATAAAGGTAAAAGGTAGAGGTAAAATAAAGGTAGAAGGTAAAGGTAAAATAGAGGTAGAAGGTAAAGGCATATACCTAGTATATGCCTAGTAATAGATAGTATTAATGTATCCGTATATATAATGCATATGCTAAAGCTACTTACCGCCTTTATACTTTTTGCCCCACTTGGGGTTAGATGAGCTCTGGTTGAGGTATAGATGAGCTATATGCCCGAGCCCCGCCGCGTTCCTGCAGCGCACTGGCCATGGTCGCATCAACCGCCTCGTCCTGTGCCTCCTCCATGGCTGCCTCCGGAGCTTTTTTCGCTACTTGTGAACAAGGAGGCTTAAAGGGAGAGGTTAATGATGCTGCCAGCGAATCGCGTCGGAGAGGCCATTGGATCAAACACTGCAATGCTTCCGCAGCAGTTCTTTGGCGAGTCGGCGAGTCGGCGAGTCGGCGAGTCGGCGGAGACAAGTGTCGTTTTTGGCATCATTGTCGCATTCTTTGCTTTGCAAATCCATCTTGTCAACGGACATTTCCAGACCAGATCCAAGTACGGATATTGCCGCTGCATTAAAAGCTGTGGATAGCATCACAACCGGGAAGGAAGGAACATGCTTGCTGCGACGCCTTATTACGTTCAGCTGACAAAACGCAGCGGCTGCGAATAGCAGCATAGCCTTCACATTAAAACTGAGCCCCCAGCGTCTCTATAGCTAGTTTATGTTAATATAGAAATACGAACTATTTAACGGTTATGTCCGTGCTCTTACGAGAAACCTCTTTTATCTCATAATAGCCATTAACTATTACTATTATAAGTCTCCTAAGATCTAGAGTGCTATATAGATATATATATATATGTAAACATAGCTAAGTAAATTCCCACATTTCTCTAATAGGTTCGCTCATGTCTTGGCTTGCTGCAATCCGAACCCCTGTTGCTCTCAGATTCAGCTAGGCTACAAGGGGCCGGTGGTAACCGATGGGCTAAGCTTGCTAACTTATAACTAGGATCAGAAACAAGTTGATGGACCCACCCTCGGATGAGGTGGTGGAAATTTCGGATGACATGTAGTTCGTAAAAGTGTTATGCCTCTATATTAATTTATTAGTTTCTTTATTTCGTCTCTACCGCCCCAGGGTTTGCGCCATTTATTAAGCTTACGTGATGATGAGTCTATGTAAAAGGTTCATTCATGCCCCTCTACAGGACTCACTCCATGACCCTCTAAGCTGTCTGTGGACAAATATCTATCCCCTCTACATAGCTCACTCCGTCACCACATTGCTATAAGCTGTCTATAGGCAAAGTAACTATATTAGCAAGTTACCCTTGTTATTATCGCTAGTAAAATTAAAGCACCATCTTGACTAAATAGACAAGGTAAGCGACGTTAAATACAAGTAGTCTGGGAATCACCACATAATTTGCCTTGATCCCTCTGCCTATGCCATTGCAGCACTTACTGAACTGTCAATTCGCCATGCTTCTTTTTCTTTTTTCTGCCAGTTTGTGGCTTGCTCTTTTGGCTCCTATAGTCGCCGCCGACGTTACGGATGAGATGGCTGCCGCTCACAGGGAACTTGCTGCTATTGAACGCGATCTGGCCCGCCAAAACCAGTCAACTGTGCACCCGCAAGTATATATTGACGTGTATATGCATGTGCTTTCACCACCTGGAGAAGAAATTCTTAGTGTATTATTCCCTAACAGGAGCTCCCTCATTTTATGCTTGGCTAAGCTAATAATTTATCTAGTTGGATACCTTGAAAAAGCAGTTTGATGTGCTTAATGCCGGATTTCAGCCGGCAAACTTCTCCTTTCTCCTTCAAGATATAGAATGGGATTCTGGCGAGCGGTTTAAATCCTTTTCGTATCCATGGGGCGCTAGGTATTACCACAAGGGTGATAAAAGTTCTCTGAATATATACTTTGTCAAACACATCAGTGATTTTGCGGATCTAATTCTGGGTGGCGAGAGCCCGAGTCCTGATCTGCTGCAGCAATATCCGAAGGAGGATGGTGTTAGGATAGCAGCGGGTACGGCTCCTGGTGGAAGCTTTGAAGCTTTTAGCGGAGGCCTAACGACCGTTCATGAAGTCGGTCACTGGATTGGTTTAGCACACACCTTTGAGGGCGGTTGTGACGGCGAAGGTGATTTTATTGACGATACACCCGCCTCAGCTAATGCCTCTCGCGGCTGCCAAACCGGTCGCAATTCTTGCCCTGGTCAGGATGGCCTTGACCCTATCCACAACATGATGGATTATTCAGATGAGTAAGTACCAAACACCCCGGTGCTCATAGATGATTTATTAAATTTAGGAGAAAGCTCTTGCAAGAAGGGGTTTACACGCGGCCAAATCGATCGCATGCACGGCCTATGGAACAAGTACCGCAGCAACGACAACGACACCCAGCCTCGGCCTTGGCTGTTATGGATACCTAGCAAACCTGTTAGGCAGACGCATAAGCTACCATTCTTCTCTGATCCTTGGAATATCGACCTGGCCAAGCAGAAATGTCGACGTAACACCGAAGGCAAGGTCGAAGACCATCGAGAGAGCTACTGTGGGACCAACTTATACTGCCAAGAAAGACTGTACGAGTTTGGCGATGGCGAGAAGTATGCTGACACAGCTACGTGCCTGTCTGTGCGAACCGACCCCCAAAGCCACGAACCCTATACTGAGCTGCTTCCATGGACGATACGTACGGTTCCTGACGAGGCTTGTCGGAATATTGTCGCCTCGAAATACTTCACGGAGAAGATGTGCGGCACAGACAACTTTTGCAAAGGGTTTGACTTGCCCAGCCCGGCAATGATATCTGATGCAAATGGTAGGAATGCTCGAGGAAAATATAACAGCAGCACTGCTTGCCTTGAGGACCACGATCCCGCACCCGCAGCGCCTTTGGAACACACCGTCGAAGAACCAACTCCACGTTTATCAACAGTTCAAGTTGAGCAATGCCGTAAAACAGGGTTTAAACTGGAGCTTTTGGAGGGTCAAGTGTGCCCAGATGGTACAAATCCTCAGAAATGGGAGTCGGGCATGCCGTACCCAACGAAGAATGCTTCTGGGTGTTTTCAATTTACCACAAACTGTCAGTAACGTACTGAACTACCGAGTGCACCAAATCACCGAGTGCACCATCTCGAAGCACCTGGAACTGGAAAGTGGAGACAGTTCAGGTGTGATAGTGTTTATTAGATAATTAATTTATTTTATAATTACCAGTAACCTAAGAGAGATAAAGTAGAGCTTATTCCTAGAACAAAGTCTTACTAATTAGACCTGATTATGTACTAAACTAAACTTTGTTAACCTATCAATACTTCTTTACACTTTTTATTAATACAATAATCGAGTTACCTTGAGAGATAGTTTAGTCTATATATGGAATTTAGTACATTAAATATATATAATACAGTAGCCGGTGATGTTATTAGGTTTCAGAAGACTAGCATAGCCAGCGTAAAGGTTTTAGGCTATGCGGCTATAGACTTGGTAATAGTTGATGATAGCGCGGCAGGCTTCAAGTGACCAGTATAAACCGCCGCCATAACTTCTCGGGTCTGTGTCAGATCATCTAAGTGCCATGCGTATCTACGGTGGTGATGGAACGATGATATGAATTGAAATGCACGTTACGGTCCAGTAGTCAATCTTGAGTAAGCGACGATCGAAGCAGCGGTGTGGTATAGAATTGGGTGGTAGGTCTAAATCCGGTGCTAATTGTAAATTCAAAGGTGTGTGGTATGCAGATGGTCAATCTTTAATGCACAAGCTACCGCAGATGGGTTGCTGGCGAAGTGAGGGCGTAGATAGCTTTAGCCATGACGTCTGTCAGGGTCAACATGCCCATTCTATCACCGGAATCGGACAGTATTTCCTCCACGTGTTTATTAATAGATGTCTGAATCTAGCATAAGGCCTGTCAGATTGTGCCATCCACTACTATCCCTGCACGGTTCCAAAAAGCTCTGAAGCGAAAATCTTTACCAATAATAGCATGTCATATCCGTACCTCGACATTCCATTATCAATAGCACCTGTAGCGAAGCTACTGTGTTCTTTCAGTGGCCTCAAAAAACTCGCACAAGAAAGTACATAGGTTCTATTCTGATGGTTAGTAAGTGCAATGGTACCATCTCCACTGTCTGAACGCGATTGCTGTCTTACATGGAGAGTAATCTACTCGCAGTCCGAGTTGGCGCCGTTCTGGCCGCAGCAGCTGTTGAACTTTCCGAGGTTGCCGCCGGTACCGGCAAAGGCACAATCATCACCAGTCCAGCGGCCGCCAGACTGAGCGCAGCAGTTGCGGGAGGCACCAAAGTTGATGTTGGAGCCAGTGAAGCACTTGCAAGCCTCGCCGGCGGCGAAGAGAGTGGCAGCGGCGAAGATGATGGCAGAGAATTGCATTTTGATTGAGGAGGTGGTTTTAAAGTGAGTAAAAGAAGATGATTGTTGTTATGATTCGTAGTATTGTATTGCGTTGTGTTGATGATGGATTCAACTTGGTGCGAGAAAAGGACCCCTTTTATACTTGCTTGAGAGTCAGTTCGTTCGTTCAACGTTTCCTCACAAGTGACAGCTTCAGCTCGGCGACTTCTAAAAACATATCAATCAGCAGCCACCGATGATCCGACTTGAAACACGGCACACATCTGCTGACGGCATTGCAACGGTTCTACTATTACATCACAGGCTACCGAGCTCGTGTGTCATTGGTAGTTTGAAGGCTCCGGTAAGTGATTTGACCCGCCGGCCGGGGCTGTAAAGTCCAACAGGTACGTTTAGATGCGGGCTACGAGCATTTTCTTGTGGTATATGTGGACGCGGACAATACATCATTGCACTACACGATGCCAGCCAACATCCCATCCCGCAAAAAGAATATGTCATTGACCATCGCCGTTGTCAGCGACCGCGATAGAACCTTGACAATGTCAAGCAGATGTGTATACAGTTCGTTCAGACCATGTGCATCTGCAATAGCAATGACCAGTAGTGTAGTGTGGGTGACATTGCAGGAATGCGGACATGGACCTTCAATAACTCCGGAGGGGACATTCTCCGCATGTCTCAGCGATTAGCGCATCCTCAGCAGCCTCATTAGCTTTGTGTAAGTAAGCTGTCAGGGCCCAGCCCCGGCAACTCGGCTTCCCTTGTGATTTTGTGTTGTCTTGCCGGCACGTGTGCTCAGGAGAAAAATGCTGCCTAAATTAGGATAAATATCTGACCATGGCGTAGTGATGACAAGAAAAGCTGGCGGCTTGTGCTGTCGATGATTCAGTGGCGACTGACTGCTGCAGGAGATCGTCGCATCTGGGCGCGACGACCCGCCGAGTTCCGCCTCATCGCCCCGTACCTTGACCCTATTGTGGCCGATCTTGGGCCGAAAGGGTTATAAATTTAGCCATAATTCCAAAGAGTGTGCGCCTCGTCTGACATGCCGGCAAGCCGGGTATAAGGCATCAAGTTTTCCCTCAACAATTTATTCCCCACATTACCAAATAAAGTAAGAACCGCAAGGCAAAGCACCTCTCAATTTCTATTAGTAACCCTAGTCTTTCAACTAGGGTCCATCACAGCAGAGAGGCATGGCTTTATCCCGCGCTTCTCTTGCGACGGCTGATGGAGGAAAAATCAGGTGGATTTCGAATTCCTTGCAGGATGGTGGGGGCCAAGTTTCGTGGTGCTAATGGCGCTATCGCTCAGTGTCTGAGCGCAAGCGTTGATGAGCCTTTGTGCTGAATGCTGAGGTATGCAAATTGAAAAAGAAGACAATTGTCCGTTGTTAAGGGGAGTGAAAGTTGCATCAAGTGAAATTGAAATAGTGCGTAAGAACAATTTGTCTCGTCAAGGCTGGGAGCTCCGTAAGAACAAGCCACAAATTGCCGTCGCCGTCCTCGAAAGGCACAGCCGTCCGCCTGCGCAAAAGGCCGGGCGGGGGCGCCGAGCTAACATCCGCCCTACCCGGCAGCTTTCCCGGCCCGGTGCTGACTCCCATGCCCTATTTAAAACTTTGCCCCGTTGTGACGGCCGCGTAGCTCTCCCTCTACCAGCCAGCCGCCCTGCTCCATTTGCTGGCAGCTTCGAAAGAGACGAAGTGGAGCTCATTTCTGGAAGGATTCTTGCTAGTCGGGCCATGTCAATTTTCTTACCGGAATTTGCGGACCTATCAAGTTCTTCTCTGGGCTTCCTGTGATGATTGGCTCTAGGGTACCAAACCGCATGATGATGTAGTCGCCTTGGTAATAGTTGATGATTGCGCGACGTGCTTTGCTGGCGTTTAGTGGCTGTTAGTCGATAGTGGCTTGGGAAATGTACGACTGCCACTTTGGTGCACATATTGCCGGCAAACGTATGTAGGAGGTTTTGCAACTTGGTTAATTTCTCAACTGTAATGCTGCGCTCGCAACTGTTTGCATAGACCTCGCTAGCGACTTGCTTTTGGCACATGTCGCATGTATCCGTGCATCAATCAGGTTCCTCCGCTCGTATTAACAGCGTATTCAAGGATGGTCCTAATTGCCCGTTTGGGAAGAATGCCCCGCATTTTCCTACGTGATCTAACCTCCGCGTATTAACGGATAGAACAGAGAGCAAACACATGAGGAGAATACAAGTAAAAATAGAAGTCGTCGCAGTCATAGACGATGAAACCCAACCTTGGTCTCCATATAGACCTTTGGATTGACACGTATTAAAAGCGCCGACCTGCTGTTTCTCTTCTTTTGCAACTTGATCAACACACTCACAAAGACTCTGTACTCTGCAGCCATCCAAGACGGAAAATGCCTACACTCGAGCTTCACGACGGCTATCCGCTCTGGAAATACATTCCGAATCGTCCCGCCGCTGTGATTTTTGTTATTCTTTTTGCGTGTGCGACCGCATATCACACTTTTCTACTCTTCAGACATCGACACTGGTTCTGCCTGCCCTTTGTCATTGGCGGTCTCTGTAAGCCCTTGTTCAACAATAAACTTGTCCCGCCATGCCAACTCACTGACTCGGCGCCTTCTAGTCGAAGCCATTGGCTATGCCGGGCGCTGCATCGCCTATGACAATACGGGCGAGCTGATTCCCTACATGCTCCAGTCCATCTTTCTCCTGCTCGCGCCGATTCTTTTTGCAGCGTCCTTGTACATGACCCTCGGCCGCGTTATCCGCTCAGTGGACGGCGAGAAATACTCCATTATTCGATCGAAACTCATCACCGCAATATTCGTCACGGGCGACGTTGTCAGCTTCATGATCCAGGGCGGCGGGGCGGGTCTTTTGGTCAAGGCCGACTCTGCCAGTAGCCACGATATGGGCCAAAACATCATCATCGGCGGCCTCATCTTCCAGATTCTCATCTTTGGCATCTTTTGCGTGGTTGCGCTGTCCTTTCACCATCGATTTGCCCGCAAGGCACTGGTCAACTGCTACCTGGACATTCCCTGGCAGTCGGTCCTTATTATGCTCTACGCGACGTCCGGACTGGTCATGGTCCGAAATGTGTTTCGCGTGGTAGAGTATGCCATGGGCCAGGATGGGTACCTCCTTGCAAACGAGTGGTGTGTGTACGTTTTTGACGGACTCGTCATGGTTTTCGCCATGGTCTTGTTCGGCGCAAGATACCCCAATCGACTATTTCCCACGAAACGATCGAGCCCAACAATGGTGCCTCTAAACGCTTACAACCGGTCGGAAAGAGACGACGTAAAGTCGTATGCTTAGATTCGGCTACTGAAAAGATTTGTGGGTAGTGCAAAAGTCAGATCAATACCAGAGCGCAGGGAAAGAAAATTTAGACTTGAAGTTTTAGATAGATCAAGACCTTTTAACAATAATGTTCTATAACGGCTCGTGTGCGCCCTATTACAGAGTTGTTAGTAGTAAATAGCCACGTAACTCGATCGCATTTCGCTACCGGCCGTACCCCTTCCTATGATTAAAGTTTAGTGACCATTTCCGCAAGATGGCGCTAACTATATTTTAGTTATCATCTATTATTTAGTAAATGATTAGCCCATCCAACACAGCCTTGCTCAAACACCTCGTATTCTCATATTCCCCATAGACACACTAACTAATCCACTAATGTTGCTCCGTACTGTCGCGCAAAAGCAAAAGCTGGAACCACTAATTACTTGGTGGATTATGAGGCCTTGTATCAAATAGCTACCTCGTGCTTCTTCCGCGGATTCGTATCTTCTCCCTCTTGCAGAAACGGCGCGTACATCCTAATGGCGCGAAAATCGCATAAGAAATCAAGAAACGGCTGTGTCGAATGCAAAAGACGGCATATCAAAGTAAGGCTACCACAGGCGTAGATTGACGCGTCACTGACAAAGCGACCAGTGCGACGAAACGAAGCCGCAGTGCACCAATTGCGTCGTGGTAGAGCGGACCTGCGAATACGCAGCAATACGGCGTCGTGGACTCGGCCAGACGCGACAAGGCCGCGTGGAAGCTTGCACATCTACTCGGAATACGCTCCGCACAGAGACGCCTCATCCTAGTGAGAATCTCTCCTCAGCCCTCCGCCCTTGCACCGATGCAACCGTCAGCGCAGCGACTACGCCGGCGCAAGGCGCATCGGCCGTGCCGCCTGAGCACAGCCTTGCATCTGCCAATGCGTCGGGTCCGGAAGCGTCTGTAAATATCCATCACATGCGCCTCATTCTTCACTTTTCCCTATCCACAGCCGTCCCAGAGATTCCCGACCATCTCGTCAAAGGCGGCACTGAGCTCGTGCTGCGAGTCGCCCTGGAGACGCCCTATCTGCTTCATCAGACCCTAGCCTTGTCGGCGCGGCACCTCGCCCATGTGCGTCCGAGCGAGTTTCAATTCTACTACGGACAGGCTTTGAAACTGCAGACAAAGGCTATTGAAGGATTCAGCGCTTCGCAGCCGCTGACCAGCGACGCATGCATGCCCGCCGTCCTCTTCTCGTCCCTTCTCTCCCGCCACTCGTTGGTGGACACGCTCAACACGCGACAAGGCAGCTTTGCCGCGTTTCTTGACAGCTTTGTGCAGTGCGCGCAGCTTCAGAGGGGGATCCGCGCCGTCGTTGCAGACGTGTCCTGGTCGAGCCTGCTCGAGTCTGACCTCGCGCCTCTGCTCGAATGGGGGGCGAGCCGCGCGCATGAAGCGGCACGTGGCCATGAATGTGATCAGCTCCTGCGGCTCATTGCCATAACCCCGGGTTTAGATCCTGTATCCCGAGAGTCGTGCCGCACCGCCGTGTATCATCTTCAAGTCGGCTTCGATGAGCTCGCCAGGCCCGTGTCGGACAAGAATTCGTATCAGATGCTGTTTAGCTGGAACATCTATCTGCCAGATGAATTCATTGATTTACTTGCGCAGCATCGGCCTGAAGCGGCTGCCATCATGGGCTGGTATGCGGTGCTACTGCACCACGGTCGACATATGTGGCAGGTTGGCGATGCCGGTGACTTTATTCTGAGTTCTCTGGTTGACTTTTTAGGTGTTGAGTGGTCGCATTGGCTGGAGTGGCCGCGGTCCATGGTGGAGAGGTGATTTTCATTCTGCTGGGTTGGTGCTGTCTGACGTCATTGCGCTCATCAGCCAAAATCTTGGCAAAGAGAAGAAAAAGGCCAAACACTATGAACATGATGTAATAATTTGTTTGTAGCTCCTGCCAAGTCCATACAACTCTCCATCTCCAACGAAAATGTTAATTAAACGTCTCCCGACTCGCCGTGTTAAAGTGGGTCGACTTTTTTACAACCCAAAGCTGCGCTCGCCGTGAGACGCAGCCCTCCAGAAACCAGTCTCATCATCATCGAGCTGGGCATCACCATATCACTGCTTACCTCTTCAGCTGTTTGTATAAACTCTCAGAGGCGTCCGTGACCGTCTTTTGACAACCATCCAACCGCCGTAGTCGTCTTTCGACAACAAGGCAATCGTTTCTCATGACCGAGTAAATCCACCGTCATCGGGCGCTAAAGATGCAGCTCAGCGTCGGTCCATTTCTCTGCATCTGTTTGCTTTTGTTAGCGGTGAGCACAGCCAGCAGTCTGGATGAAGACGAGATTTCGTAACACGGCACTGACTGGTCTGGATGCGCCAGTTTAGTATCATGACAGAGGCCGTTCAGCGTGGCGACATTGAGGAATATGTGCGCCAATTTCGAGACCAGATTCTACTCTACGACGGCACCACCCCAGGTCATCAAAACGTCACGGCGGCGTTTCTGCCCGCCGTGCCGGCCGCAAACCAGGATATATCGCGCGCCGTGGCATTTGCGCGTCATGGCCATCTGGACTCGGCTCGCGCAATCGCCGCGCTCTACGCCTATGCGGTGATTGAGTACCAGGACATTGGCCAGGGCCGCAACCGTGACTACTTGATACTGCGTGAGGAGCTCGACGGCAACGGCATCGGCAGAAGGAACTGGGGCATGTATGTCTTTGCAAAGATTGGCCCAAGAGGTGCTTCCTACGGCACGCCAATCTCGATCCAGGTCCCCCACCCCGTGTTTGACAGGAACACGCCCGAGCTGGGCATCAGGACTTTCATCGAGACCAACGCAGATTCCTTCTTTATTGCCGGCATCTATCGGTATAGTACTGAAACTTCAAAGGATGCGTCCACCTGGTCCAACGCCAGCTCTTCTGACATGGCCCACAACGAGCATAGCTTGTTCCTCCAATTGGCAGAGGATTTCACGCGGCCGGCTGCATTCCACCGCTTCCGCGGGCAAAGAGCCACAACAGTTATACAGATTCATGGGTTTGGAAACAGCGACATGGAAGATGGAAAGTGGACCTACAACCCCAAAAGCTCATATCCCCAAATTGTGCTCAGCAATGGTGATGGGTCGCTACGGGGGAAGCGCGTCGCCATCTTGGACCGACTCTCTCAGGAGTTTTGGAAACGTTCACCGAAAAGCAATCAAAGGATGACGACAGGGGTCTACAATGGCTGGGAGTACAGCGATCTCGGGGCGACGGGGAATATTGTCGGGAGGCGCATTCGCGCTCGAGGTGACGGTTCTACCTTTATCCACATCGAGGCCGACCCCTCTATTCGGGTCACTGATGGATGGGCCAAGGCGCGAAATATCGATGCGCACGCAGATCGCGCAGAGAAACATGGCCGGTTCGGCCGCACATTGCGGCTGGTTCTGACGGCCGAGGACGGGCCGGCGCAATTGATTGCACAGAAGCTGTAGCGGACGGAAAATGTCGAATCTACGAATGTAGACTATAAACCTCGGTGATCAACCCTCTATACCCCTCTGCAAATGTCATTTTGAGATCGAATGATGTGAAAGGCCTCCATCAAGCCGCGGAAATGGATCCATGCAGCAACCATGACGGCAACGTGGAGGATCTGATGGCTGGCTCCAAAAGTATCAAATGTGTAGGGAACCCATCTTTCAGGAATCTCGGTTGGTCAGCAGTGCACACGGTCGAGTTTAACCAGGACACGTACTCTTGCAGCATAGATCAGTGCGCCCACAAGATTGGCCGTTGCCATCCAGCCCATCCACACCAGTGACATGCGCGACTTTTGCAGCTCCCATCCGTGAAGGATTAATCCATGAACTACAAAGATGATGGAGCCGAGACCAAAGCCGGCGTAGAAGCTGGCGCGTATCTTTCTGTATTCGGGCGTGACAAAGGCGGGGGTAAGGGTGAAGATGGTGCAGCAGAATGCAGTGCCGGTAGTCTATTCGTGGTCAGAGAGACTGGAACAGAATCAAACGAGTAGAAAGCATTACTATTGTCCAATACATGATTCGGAGACTGTGATTACAGATGAATCCATAGTATATTGTAGGGATGCCCGCTCCCCACATCAGCACGAGGATGCCTAAGTAGTCGAGTTTATTGCAAAATCGTGACACGTCGTGGCTATGATTCCACAACACATGGAATCTGAGAATGTGTTAGAGATGGTACGACTTTTCTTTGCTTCAAACGTCTCACTCACATGGTTGAAAAGACGAAGCACACAGCGACGCCTACGCAGTAAATGGAGACAACAAGCACATCTTCCTTTTGAGCTTCTGGCTGCCGCGGAAAAATGTCACGATAAAAGTGAAAAGGCAGCAGCAGAAAAAAGAGTGCGCCAAGAAGATGGGAATACGTGTTGACAGTCTGGTTGTTGAGATAGAGCAGCGATGTAAAGGAAATGCAGGCTGAGCCAGATGTTGGCCTTAGAAAAAGGTGTCAGTTTCTTCTATGCTGACTGGAGGAAAGAGAGACCAGGCGGGGTTATTACCTGTAGCCAGACAGAATATGCTCGTTGTCTTGCTGCCAGGACGGAAGCTCGTGGAAGAAGAGCAGCCTCGGCGTCTGGAGCCATGCCGCGCGACGGTATTTCTGGACAGCCTCATTGCTGCTGGGCGGCGGGATAACAGGGACGGCCACAACCTCCATGGCTACGACCGAGATGGATGGACTTTTCCTCAGAGACATGGCTGGGGAAGCCCCAAAAGCTGAGCCTAATACTTGACGAAGCGATTTGCGTACGAGCGAAAAGGGGACTACCCCTTCAGCGGCAAGGGCTTGTAGCCGGCAGAGGAGGAGAAGCTTGGGCTGCACGAGGACAAAAGGTTACACCATGGTCCGTCCCCCTTTGGCGCCTGGCAATAAAGTCCCTGACAGGCCCCCCATTCCACCGACGGGACCTGGGAACCGGCGAATCCTTGCTCTAATTACTTGGGGTAAGGCTGTGACAGCCGTCATTGCCCGCAAAGGTTTCCAGTGGACAAAGAACAAAGAAAGGGCCCTGTCTTGCCTGCACTGACCCTGTGGCGGCCAATTAAAAAGCGCTGTAATAAGCATGTACTTGGTAGTTAGCCGCCCAATTGCTCCGTCACCGGAACAAGAGAGCCTGGAGGGCTTTCAATGTTCCCCGCTAGAGGATAACGGCGAAGGATCGGCCCGGCCACCCGGAACCCGGGCTAGTCACAATTATTCGTCTGATGTTTGTTCTAGAGCAGCCGCCAGCTCAGCTCAGCAACCTAGTTAGATCGAAACGAGGGGGCTGCGGGGAGATGGGGAGAACTGCCCAGGTAGGTGCGCTGACATATTCTTTACCCATCAGCGTACTTGTTAGGCATGTTGCAATGAAATCACAATGTTGTTGTAATCTTTAGCTCTCAACACAATGGTTTTTAACATGTTTTAAAAACTTGCAAGATGACATCCGATGAGCATAGATTCATTGCAACATGCCCTAAAAACATGTCATGTACGAACATTTATCCTGAGATATGTTAGATAACATCCACCTCTGCTTGTTAACCACACAATGGTCCACAGTGCTGTTATGATGATGATGTTGCAGGTGACCGGCGTTGCCACGGAGCGAGACGTGATCCAGAACGAGCAAGGGCACGCCGTGTGTCTCAAGAATGGCGTCACCCTATACAATAAAATTACCAAAAAAGCACAACGACATATACACCACAAGTGCGAACGACCTTGATTTATAATGCCATTCTGGTCCCAGTAGGGAGCTTGGAAGCGCAAGGCCATTGGGAGGCCAGGACACTAGTTATTTAGCCAGTACTGGGAATTATGATCCGTGTTCCGCGTTTGGTTCAATAGGAACCCAGAAAATAACCTATTGGGGTATTAATTTTTTTTTTGGCATTTCTTGAAAAAAATTGACAACTTTTTTTACACCCTTTTTTACACCTTTTTTCACACCTTTTTTTACACCTTTTTTACACTTTTTTTACACCTTTCGTCGATGTGTGGAAGAGGATAGAATTGGATTGCGTAGCTGCTCCAACTACGAAATCACCCCGCGTTGGGCCAATCATCAACGACCTTGTTTGGGTCATGATACCCCACAACGTTGCATAAAAATACTGCAATCAACATGTGCACGCATTTGGGTGTTTCCATCTTTCATTCTAGTTTGCGTTTGTCCAATTATGTCTCTATACCCCGACGTTGATGGCGCCGAATCAAATTTGACACCGGATCTGACGCAAAACGGCTTGCTTACGCCCAATACTGACTCAGAGGAGAATTCATCCATCAGAGTGTGGCTCGAATTGCAAGAGGCTGTGCAACGCAATCACATGCACGACCCAACGCCTGGCGACATCCTCATCATTGTTGACAGGACCTACGACCGAGTCTTGGCCTGCTACCCGGGTGACCATTTGATCCTTGATAATATCATTGAATATGACATGAGTGAACCTATTCCTGAGCGTTGGAAGTGGCTCTGTACCGAGACTGACGGCTTCATCGGGTTTCGCAGCCTCGCTGAAAATAAATTTCTTGGTCACGACTTTTGGTGGAACTTTGTTGCCCGAGCCACTGCACAGAAAGAATATGAAAACTTTGTACTTATCAAGCGCCAAAACGGATATCGCATCCAGAGCCCGTTCTGGTTCGGATTCAAACCACTATCAGCGCGCTCTGATGGGTCTGGAATTGAAGCAAAGCAGCCTGATGGTACATTGTGGGCATTCATGCAAGTCAGACAGTCATAATAACTTGGAGACCAAAGCAGGACCAAAAAAAAAAAAAGATGCTCCCAACATTAACCCTTCTTGCCCTTTGCCCCAGCCTGCGTTCAAATGTGCTTGCCTGTGCCGTCTTCATTACTCCATCACAGTCTTCGCAAATGGACTTCTTGCCCGAATCTGAGGCCCAAAAAAGCTCAGCAGCCACGGCACGGCCGTCAACGCAAGTCCAAGCCCGCCCAAAAGACTCCCCGCGCCATGATACGTCAAATTCCGCAGCATCACGTGCGTGAATAGCGGAAAGATGCCCGCCAGAAGATTGCGACACATGCTCTGCGCTGCCTGAGCCGACGATGAATATCTCCCATATGTGTCGGCTAGGTAGTTGAAGACGGCGAGGTAGATGCTAAAGATGCCCATTGTGCATGCGCCAATGGCCAGCACCGGGAATATCCAGTGCATCTCTGGCCTGGACGTCCATCCAAACCAAAACAGCCCGGCTGGAAGAAGCACTGATTGGACGCTGGTGGATAAAAGTCGACTTTCTGGTGTGTTGTTGGATGCGCCAGGCCTCTGCGGCCAGATTCGTCGCAGCAAGGGACCCTGCGCGACGGCAATGGTGGCGCTCAGGATAGATGCGGCCACAACGGCAACGTAGACGAATCCGACTTGGCGGCTGGAAAACTCATACACGCTCCGGAATACGATGCCGATGCTGGTGAATTGCATGTACAGGATGGCCCATGCAAAGGAAACCCACAGCGAAAAGCAGAGGACAACGGGCTCAGATATAAGCAATCGTAGTGGAAAGACAAAACTGCGGTAGATTATGCCAATGTCTAGCTTCTCTTGAGCCACATCCGAGTGAAAGCGTAACTGGCACGTTTGATCATTTTCTGCCATTTTTTTGTTGAGCTCGTGACACAGCCTGGCCAAAATGACATTTCCACGAGTCTCCCGGAACAGTACCAGAATCACCGCAGACGTTGCGGCAATCATAATCATCTGCAGGTAAAAGATCCAGCGCCATCCCAGGTAATCCACCATCGAGCCGCTAACCAGCGGTCCCAAGCCCGTGCCGACCATGATCATGAGCGAGTAGAGCGCCATTGGCGTATTCCGACTATCGCGGTCAAACACATCGCTGACCACGCCGCCCGTGAGCGTCGCAAACACCGATGCGCCCATGCCCGTCACGAACCTCGACACAAGCATGCCCGCGTAGCTCGCCGTCAGCGCGCAGCCCAGCGTGCCGAGCAAGAAGACGGCCCCGGCGCCCACAAACACCCAGTACCGGCCGTGCGCCTCGCTCACCGGCGCCAGCACCATGGGCACGAAGCCGAAGCCGCTGACAAACAGGGTGATGCCGACCGCAAACTCCGTCTCGGTGACGTTCCACCGCGCCCGCAGCGGCTGCGAGGCCAGCGCGTAGGCACCGGCTGAGTAGGCGGCCAGGGCGGCAGCGACGTAGGGGCCGATGAGGATGACGAGCTTCTTTCGCAGCGGCCATTGCAGCGGTGACTGGTATCTGCTTTCTGGTATGGAGCTGCAAATGGCTGCTGACTGGCGGTGGTCGAGCCCTGCTGCGAGGAGGATGGTCGTGAGAATGGCTGGGTTGCCGAGGACTTTGAGGCCGAGCCGTGATGTAGCGTTCTGGCGATCGGCGCGAGGTAATTCGTTCTTTGCCGGCAGCATTTCTCGATACTATTTTCACTGAAACCAGGTTGAATTGTAGCAAAGTTGTTGCTTTCGCCGAAAGAAGAGTACTTCATTGTGCCCCTCCATCCGATTTCGGTGACATGTGGGTTATAAGAGGACATGGTAGTTAACTAGTTGCCACATAACATGGGGTTGCAGAAAACTAACGGCGCCAGGCCTCCTGCTGTATGGAGAAAAGAACAATGATTCGTAGGATGATATTTTGCAGGCATCAAATTTTAGTAAGATCAAAGGACGATGGTCTGCTAGTCATGGGAACTATGTTCTCGTTCAACAAGGTAAAGGCAGAGGCTGGCACACTTGAACAATACGACCAGTGACATTCTCAGCAAGTCGTTGACGCAAAAGACAACACTCAAACAGGTACAAGTTGGAAAGGGGAAACACGGGCCCATTCCGCTCCTGAGAACCATGCGATGGTGCATGGGTATCAATGGCCGACCGCGGGCCGAGAACGAGCGGACAGCTTCCGTGTTTCCGCGCGCAGTGGATCGGTGATGGGCTCTCGAATCTCGCACCATCTCACACCTCCTCTCAATTGCTTGTCAGTCTAGCTGATTGTAGGCTGTTCCAATTCCTCGAGCATGACTCGTAGAGTCGTGGGGTGGCCTGGGGAAACCCATTTTTTGGTCCTTGATTACGGACCCGACAGGGACCCAACTCGTGGGCGCAAGACACCCATCATCATGTTTCTCCCCAATCGGAGTATGCTGGGGCTGGCATGGAGCAGATATCTTGAATAATAAAAAGGTGTCGATGTCGGGATTTTACTGACATAGCATCACCTTGTACAAAGTAGCTCTGAAGCTCGCTTGATAGACACCGAATATTCTTTGACTCGCTAGTTGTCGTCACCGAATCACATTCATTCTGCATGTGGAGATATGCGTCTTCTACTTTCTCTACGTAGAAACAAAGTATAACACACTGGAAAAGATTCATGACGCCTTTGGGGATGGGTTACCCGGTGAAAGTTTCGCAGGCGGCGAAGATGCTTGTGAGAAAAAAACGCCTGAGCGGACAGAAGTGCACGTTGAGCGTGCAAAGTCCTCAGCACATAATCTTTGATATTACTGTAATCGCAACGCATTTCAGCTGATTTGACTGATAGAATGTGTACACCATTCTATAAAAATGTTCATATCGGGTTGCTGTGTCTCTGCACAGCGGCCACCTCTCAAAGCACGATGACCTCGCGGCCTCATGGATCAGTCCAAGACATCAAATAATAGGGACTTACTGCTTTGTGTGAAGCATCTAAGCATTAAACTACACTTTTTATGATACTCTCATGATATCATTCTGGTTTTATTTTCACCTCCGTCATCTTTCCTTTCTCTCTTCGTACCAAATACCTCTCTATTTTCTACATGGCCCTCATACCTTCAATTCCCGTCAACTTCCCCTCTTTTCACTGAATCGACCTAGTACTGTGAATACAATAATGAGGATAAGAAGAGGACATTAAGTAATTACTGCTCAGGAATATGTCTGTCTACCTAGATTGACTTGATCCCGAGTCAATCGCGGAGTCAACGCTGTCGGCCTACAGTGGGCCTATATATTTTACCCCAAGTTATCGGCCACTTTCTCCACCGTCAATGCCTGCTGGTAGTTTCGGAGTGAAAAATAAAATGTCACCCTGGAAAGTATTAAAAAGAAACTCTGGTCAACTATTCAAGGCAGTCTGCCGCACGCTTGTCAATGAACCAGGATGCTCAAGAGCATTGTAGAAACTTGACGTGAAGCGGTCGCTCGGCTGAGGACGCTTGATGCACCGAGATTCATCGCCGGATTAAATCTACACATTTCGTACTCGTCTTTAGTTTGAAATTGTTCACTCTCACGCCTGCCCATTGACATTCCCGTGTGCCATCCTTCAGACGGCCATATCAGCGTCATTCTCGGTCGCGGCTCGGGTTTGACCTGGCCGGATGGCCATCAAGGTCAGCGCCAGCCCAAGTACTTAACAGCCAGTGCGCCACACATTTGCAACACTACCCCTACATTCACCACATTCACCATATTGCAGCAGCACAAAGCACGTACATTGTCTCAATTGATTACTTTTCTCATCATCATCCATCATGCTACAATTATTACACCATCGACTTGTGGGCTAGGCTGACTACACCTTCTGCATGTCGACGACAGCGCGAATGCAGTCGCCGTCCTTCATCGTCTCAAAGGCATTGTTAATCTCGCCCAGGGTCTTGCGGTGGGTGATGAACTCGTCGACCTTGAGCTTGCCGTCAAGGTAGTCGCTGACGAGACCGCCCATCTGGGAGCGACCCTTGATGCCGCCAAAAGCGCACCCCTTCCACACACGGCCGGTAACGAGCTGGAACGCTGCGAAATGGTCAGCAAAAAAAGACTCACTGTGCAAATACTCACTGTGCAAATTCGAGTGAGCAACTTACGTCTGGTGGAGATTTCCTGACCGGCGGCGGCAACACCAATGATGATGCTCTCGCCCCAGCCCTTGTGGCAGGCCTCGAGGGCCGCGCGCATTACGTTTACGTTGCCGGTGCAGTCAAAAGTGTAATCGCAGCCACCATCCGTCATCTCAACCAGCTTCTCGACAATCGTCTGACCCTTGAGGTCGTTGGGGTTGACGAAATGCGTTGCGCCAAATTTCTTGGACCACTCCTCCTTGGAAGGGTTGACGTCGACGACGATAATCTTGGCCGCCTTGTTGATGACGGCACCCTGGACAACCGACAGACCGACACAGCCGGCGCCAAAAACGGCAATGCTGGAGCCCTCCTCGACGTTGGCGGTGACGCGCGCAGCGCCGTAGCCGGTGGTGATGCCGCAGCCCAGCAGGCAGGTGCGGTCCAGCGGGGCGTCGGGCTGGACGGCAACGACGGAAATGTCGGCCAGGACCGTGTACTGCGAAAAGGTCGAGGTTCCCATGAAGTGCAGCAAATCCTTGCCCTTGCACTTGAAGCGCGAGGTACCGTCGGGCATGACACCCTTGCCCTGGGTGGCGCGGATCTTGCCGCAGAGGTTGGTCTTGCCCGACTTGCAAAACTTGCACTCTTTGCATTCGGGGGTGCTGTCAAGGTTACAATATGAGTATGGCGCTTCTTTCTCTCTCTCTGTGACAAGAACAGACGCGGGCTTCTTACTAGAGGCAGACGACAGTGTCACCGGGCTTCACGTTGGTGACGCCCTCGCCGACAGACTCGACGATGCCGGCACCCTCGTGTCCTAGGACAATGGGGAATGCACCCTCGGGATCCTTGCCGGAGAGCGTGTACGCATCTATAATTTTTTTTTTCCCAGAGTGAGCTTCTTTCTCGTGGCGCGCTGTGTCGGATGGTGCTCGTACCTGTATGGCAAACACCAGTGTAGTGAATCTGAACGCGGACCTCGTGGGCCTTGGGGGGAGCAACCTCGATGTCCTCAAGAGTAAGGTCCTTGCCGGACTCCCACGCGACTGCAGCCTTGCAGGTTATTGTCTGTTTTGTCGCTCTGGTCAGTTTTCGCAGCTTGTACGAATGGCATCGTCATGGGCGCCGGGCCGCCGCCAATGGAGGGGTAACTTGTGCAAAATGAGGGGGCAGAGCCGACTTGCCTTGCCTACGGTAGACGCCATGGTGTTCTCTGCTACAATCAACAGTGTCGAGTGTAGAATCGTAGATGGGTATTAAAAAAGTTGAAGAGGATTGTTGAATCGCGATGGCCGGAGATGAAGACTTAAAAACAGATTGGGAGCTGCGACGAGTGAGCTACCTATGTCATGGCGGCGTTAAGCCCCGAGGCCGGTCGCCACCTAAAACCGGTCGTTTTTGTCTCTTTTTTACGAGTCCGCAAGTCAAAAGCCAAGCAGCTACCCCGCTGCGGAGCTATAGCGGCTCCGACTGTCGTTGCCGTAATAAACTTTGACAATGCCAAAGTTTGGGCGAGATGCCGAATAGCGAGATTCCCCGACGAAAGGCAATACTGCACTATGTCCCTGGGGCTCAGTCGCTAAACTCGGAGATTTGGGTTTTATACTCCATGACGATCTGACATCAAGAGCCTGTCGCGCTGGCTGCAACAGCCTTTTCAACACGCGGAAAAGGGCAATTTACATGTCATTTATTTAACCAAAATATTCGTAAAATTTGCCATTTCCTCTACATCACTTCCGACAGCCTTCCGTGGGCTATTCCACGCAATACCGATCACATGATCGCCCGTCCATCTATGTCTCCGCCCGCGCCGCACATATCACGGCATCGAGCTGCTCCAGACGTCAGACCGCAGGCACGGTCGCCGAAAGAGTCATGATTTCAAATCAACCGTGAAAAAGAACCTGCTTTGAAACATGATGACATGTTTTTTACTTTTTTTTTTTTATCGTTTTTTGTAAACTTTTGAAAACCCCACCGTGCCTTGCTTGGTACCTGCATCTTTAAAATATGCCCGAGCGAGGCGCCCGTTCTGGTGTTGCACCGCTGTGAAAGCTAGCCACAGCTCCAGCCACAGCTCATGGTGCACAGCCATTCTGCACTCTTTGCTCTGCCCCACACTCATTGACTGGCTTCGAGCGACAGCCCCGCCATGATGAAGCTGCATACGCCATCACAGCTTCGAGAACCAGCTCGTCTAGCAGAAACCCAGAAACCTCCTCTGTCGTGGCGCTGCTCCAGAGACCATCACAATGCCTGTATGCGATCCTCCCCATACTCTCCATTCTCTTTGTCTCTCGCCATACCGACTCTACCACCACAACGCACAGCCTCCCCCCCCGCCCGCACATTCTGACTGACGTCGTCTACAGGCCTACAACTCCGTCTTCAACGCGGAGCCCGACCCGCGTCTCATCGGCAACTTCCCCCTCCTCCCACTACGCACCAAGGTCCGCGGCCCGGCCTACACTCTGCCGCTGCCCAACCCGCCGCTTCCCGCGTCCGAGTCGCCTGACCCCGACTCGGAGAGCTACGACATCCTCGATGAGGTCATCTCGCTCTTCCGCGCCAACACGTTTTTCCGCAACTTTGAGATCCAAGGCCCCGCGGACCGCCTGCTCATCTACGGCATCTGGTTCCTCAGCGACTGTCTGACCAAGATCAAGCCCAACGCGACGGTGCGCGATGCGCAAAAGGAGGTGATGAACCTGGCGCTGGACCTGCATTTTGCGTTACCGGGCGATCCGGCGTGGCCTCTGAATCAGGTATGCTTGCGCGTGAAGATTTGACATGTGTTTCTTTTTTTTCTTTTCTTTTTGTTTTTGAGGAGGGATCAGGCTAACGCAGTTGCTCGCTAGATGTACGAACCGCCTCGCGATCGACAGGACGCTGAGCAGCTTCGCCAGTACATGGCCCAGATCCGCCAAGAGCTTGCCATTCGCATACTTGCACGTGTCTACGAGGAAGATGACGCTAAGCCCAGCAAGTGGTGGTTGAGCTTTACAAAGAGAAAGTTTATGGGCAAGGCGCTGTAAACATGACTGGCCGGGATTGGGGCAAACATAGACTATACTGCTTTATAACGTCAATATAGCGAACACATTTCTTCAAGGGCACGAGGCTGGGTTTACTCGTTAGTTAGGACTTGCCCAAATAAGGCTGCAAATTTGAATGACAATGCCAATGTTCATGTACATGATGCGTCGTTACAATCCAAGGGTATCTCGACCATGCCCAAAGCCCTACATCCTTCGCTTTGTAAACTTGCCGCGCGCCGATATCCTTCCCTCTGCCGGAATCGCCCTCCACCCTGTAAACAAGTACCCCTCGGCACCACCCTTGCCCATCATCAACGGATGCGTCCTGCCAGGCAACACCTGCCACCGCTTGGCCCTGCTCGTCTGCACCGACACGCCAACCATGAGCGTCGGGTTAATGGGAAACTCGGCCGAGCCTTCCCACGACTCGAGTTCCGCGAGCGACTTGCCCTCGGCGGCGGGAGGCGGGCTCGTGACCCACGCGGCGCGGCGCCCGATGCTAAAGCAGTCGGCCAGCTGGGCGAGGGGCTCCACCGTGGGCGAGTAGATGGCGACGGGGCTCCCGCCAGCGAGCAGCGGCAGCGCGCTGCGCAAGACGGACACGGGATCCATGGTGCTGGCGACGGCGAGCCCCGCGAAGCCGCCCGCGCGGGTGCCGTCGACGATTTGCCGTGTGCGCGCCCACCGGCGGCGCTTGCGGTGGTAGTTGCCGCGGCGGTTCGTCTTCCACGCGGCGAGCTCCTCGAGGGCCACGTCGGCGGGGCGGTCCGCGTACGCGGGGTCGTCGTCCGGCGACAGCACCTGCAGCCAGCTGACGGGCAGCAGGTGCGTGGCGAGCGGGTGGTATGGCTCCTGCGGGTTCGGGTCGCTGGCGTCGAAGCCAAAGTAGCGCAGCAGCGACAGGTTCGGCTGCGAGTTGGCGTGCACGACGGTGATGGAGTTGCTGAGCGCGTAGTGCGGCGCGAGGTCGTCCTTGTACGGCCGTTTGCGTGGCAGCGGGCGCGTCGTCGAGACGGCGTCGTCGGCACGGCCGTTGGCATCTTCTGCGGCAGGATCTTGCGCCGGCGCGGGTTCCGTCTCGTCCTCGTGCAGATCCTCTTCGTTTTCATCACGGTAGAGAATGCCCATTCTCTCGGCCATGGCGGCGACTAATAGACCGCCGGTATCGTCGACTGCTAGCCATCTGCCTCCGTGTGGCGTCGTCGCGCCCTCGACAGGCAGACCGCCAAAGTGCACGTCGGCCCAGCACCCGACCAGCGCCAGCAGTTCTTGTCGCATTTCCAGAATCTTGCTGGCGTCCTTGTCCTCGAGCATCCACTGCGCCAGCATGGGCACGTCCAACGGCAGGACCGTGAAGCGGCGCACATATTTCTTCTCCTTGAGTAGCTTGTACTTTGCCAGCGAGTAGGCAGTCTTTTGGTCAATCGCCGTGTGACGCACGAGCAACTTGGCGACAATCTCCCTGCCCGCGCCCGCACCTTTTCGTTTCAGCTCCTCAATCTCCTCCGTCGTCAGCGTCTGGCGCGCCCGCTCGTCAAACGTCTTGCGCGTGACGACGCTTTCAGTGCTGCCCTCGACATTCTCCTCTCCATCGGCGAGCGCGAGCTCCTCGCCCACAGCCGCCGCAATCATGGCCTCGTTCACGTCATCGCTATTTTCGGCGACGGGCTCCGCCTCGGGCGTTGTGTTCGCCGCTTCGTCTTCTGCCGTCGTGTCGATGAGCGCGTCAGCGTTGAGCTCCGTGCCGGGCACGACGCGCAGTCGCGAAAATGTCTCGGGTTCGCGCTTGTCTTGGACTTCGTAGGTTAGGTGGTACGGGCGGTCGAGAAGCAGGTTGCTGGGAAAGGAGCCGTATTTCCCCAAGCTCACGGTTCTGTCAAACAGCTGGTTAGCGGCCAACGCTTGCCACAGGTCAGTGTGTCGATGTGTGACGTGGGATCTTACGTGTTGGGCGTTATTTGTAAGATTTTGACGTTACCACTAGGAAGCTTCAGTGCCACCCAGGCATTGGGCTGTACCGTATTCCGGGGCATGACGTTTTGTGTGGTGTTGCGCCGATGTGATGCTCGAAAGCTTCCGCAAAAAATGTTTCCCGTTTTGTATTTTGTCGGCCCCACCTTGCCGTCTAACATGTAAGTCGGTACGGAGTACAACGACTTGACTCTCCCGACCGACATATTCCCTAATGTGATGAATTGCGGCATATAATCATGAGGCTGGATTGAACTTTTTTTATGGAATTCAGTTCATGAATTTTGTGAATAATGGTCGTCAATATGTACGAAGAGTTCCACAAGATCAGCGCTCCCTTGAATCGTGAACGTCTCTTCTACCGCACCAGTCATAGCAACGCTTCGCCATTCATCAGGTGCACGTAGCACACTTCAATCAGATTCTATCCATATTCACTACGCTTTCTTCTTTGGGCAAGTGCAATTGGTGTGGTGCCACTAGTATTACCACAGCATCACCCGGCTCACAGGTACAAGCGCCATAACCTGTTGACAACCTCATTCTGGCTGGAGCCACCATAAGCATAGGTGCTTGTTACCCTTTTGCAAAAAACAAAAAAACAAAAAAGAAGCCTGCTTGAGAAAGCACAACTGTTGAATGGTTTGGCAACATTAATCTAGGGCAAACAATCGGTCAAGCCGAAAGCAACAGTGCTGGAGATGCCTTTGGCTTGTTCAACATGTCCACGGCTACCCTGAACGCGCATGCGACCCTGGATCACTGCAACCTCGATCCACGCGGAGAGGAAATTGTGAGTTACTATTTGATCATTTTGCAACGGCGAGTCTTCCTGTGCTCGAATGCAATACGAGCGCTAAGAGTTGCTTCATGAATTTCTCGCGGCTAGCCCCCGTGAGACGATCGCTTCAGCGGCTATTATTGTGCTACCAGAAAGGTGTAATACCGCTGTTGCAACGAAGTCATTCGTTGCCATTCGTACAAGGTGAATTTGACGGTCAGGTTTGCCCAACGACAGGATTTCGGGAGTCCTGCCCCTTTTCAAACCGTTTCCCGCCTTGTTAGGTCCCAGCCACGATACAGGAACGCCTTTGCTGAATTTTCTTGGTTACTGAGATGCATTGGCGGTGTTGGGCACTCATTCATTAATTTTGGCACCTTTTCATCTCAGCTTCTGCCAGTAAAGTCAGTGTCGGCGGGCTCCCAAGTCCTTGCTGATCGTGGTTGGTTATGAAGTGGGAACGAGATTCGCACGTTCATTCGCCCGAGTTGCGCCTTCGTCTGCACGTAAAGGTTGTTTTTTGTGACGAACATGCAGCCAATGGTGGTCGGTCACGGTGAATGCATTCAGAAGGCTGGTCGCGAGGCTTGGTGAAATAGGGGCACATTACGGTGGCGCCGCCAAATGTCTTATCCTAGTGTACTCATACAAGATACATATTGACCGTAACAATGGGTTTCCTCTTGAAATTCTTTCATCCCGTCAGTCTCTCCCACCGCGTTGTTCTACTCCCGTCTCGAGGTCTGTACTTGCTGTTGGAACAGGAAAGCTATTGGCATGCGAGTCTCACTGCGCATGCAATATATTCCTGCACCCGAGACACTCTGGCCTAGGCCTGCATGATATCCTATCTTGCGTCGCCCCCGCACTCTTTCAGCTTCGACTGGCAGGACCCAACAGATCTAACCCAATTATTACTGCAAACGGCCTCGAGAAAGAGGCAAGCTGACAGCTAGTGACGACAGTTTTTTTATCGCAAGTTCTGTAAGCCATGGCATCAGTTGGCAAAGGCGAGCTGCAAAATGTCCTCATCCTGGAGACGGAGCTGGCTGGCGACAGGAGCGCTAGCCTGACGCCGGAAAAGAGCAAGGAATTGAAGCGCAAAATCGATCTTTAGTGAGTTGCAGCTTCAAGTGTCCATCGTCACGCGCTCGCTGCTGAAACAGTGAATTGAAGTCTTATGCCGATCATGACTCTTTGTTTCTGCTTCCATCTCATGGACAAGCTCGCGCTGTCATACACCTCGATCCTCGGTATCCGCGAAGATCTTCACTTGACCGACAGTGACTATTCTTGGGCGAATGGTATATACTATTTCGGGTATCTCGCCGCATCGTATCCGGCGGCAGTCCTCATGGTACGCTGGCCAGTCGCAAAATTGATCGCGGGCTCCCTGTAAGTCGCCGTCTGCTGCTGAATTGGGCGAGATAGGGCTGATTGATGAGGTGCGATATAGGCTCGCATGGGGCGCAATCGCAATGCTTACTGTGACTTGCCGCGATGCTACTGGGCTCTTGATCAATCGCTTCTTCTTGGGCGTGGCCGAGGCTCCGCTCACGTCCGGACTCACAATTATCGTGGCAATGTGGTATACACGAGAGGAGCAGCCGTTTCGACAGTCCCTGTGGTATCTAGGAGGCAGTATCGGAGGTCTTGTTGGCAGCTTTGTAGGCCTCGGCGTCACTAACGTACACACGATTGCATCATGGAAGGTATGCCAGCCCTGAACCCGTGGCAATAAGCAGCTGCTGCCGATTTAACTAAAGATTCCATGAATGTACAGGCACTGTATCTTATTCTTGGAGGTGCCACAGTTGTTGCATCCGGGGTTGTCTTTCTCATGCTACCTGATGTGCCCTCAACAGCCTGGTTTCTCACCAAACAGGAGCGCATTCTGGCCATTGCCAGAGTCAGCGACAATCTAACAGGCATCAAGTCGACAAACTTTAGTTGGCCTCAGTTACGCGAGGCGCTCTGCGACATGCATACATGGCTGCTCGTTCTGAACCAGCTGGCGCTCAACATCCCCAACGGAGGACTCCATCCGGTACGTAAGAGTGAAGCCACGGTTCCAGGAAGCCGGAGGTGGACATGATCTGTCAGCCCTCTACGCATCGCCGTTTCTCCTCGCTGAAACCACCATAGTTTTTGAACATTTTTCTGCGCGGCACCGGCTTCACCAAGCGCGAGGTCTTTCTCCTCAACGCGTGCCAGTTCCCCATCATCTTCTTCATGAAGCTCTACGTCGGCTGGGCCAGCACGCGGTACAAGAACACGCGCATCTTCTGGATGATTGTCTGCCTCTGCATCAGCGCCTTTGGCATCATCCTCATGCGCCAGCTCCCGCCGCACCTGAAATGGGGTCGCTGGGTGGGCGCGGTTCTGACCGACATGTACACGGCCAACTATGGACTGCTTGCCGCCCTCACCTCTGGCAATTTCGCGGGCTTTACAAAGAAATCCGTAGCGTCTGCTCTTGTACGTGCAACCTTTTTTTCCCTCTGAAAGCTTGAAACAACGAGATCTGTGCTCTAATCACCCCCATGCACTAGATCTTTGCTGCTGGCTGCGCTGGAAACATTATTGGCCCGCAGCTCTACAAGGGTTCGGAAGCGCCCGCCTATCCATCGGGCTATCTGGCCATGCTGATCTGCATTGTGGCCACCATTGTCATATCTGTCATCACGCTGTTTTACACCTTGTGGGAAAACAAGCGTCGCGATAACTTGCCCTGTGAGACGGACGCGGCGACGAGGGACTCGGTCGACATGATGGACGCTATTGTGGTCAACTTGTCGGACAAGACGGACAGGGAGCTCCCGCGGTTCAGGTACATCTATTAGCGCCGCTTGCTCTGATCAAACCCCGGGTGGTGCAATCTCTTGTCATCATGGCGACTCCGGTACATCATGATGTAACTTACACAAAACCAGACTTCAACTCAAAGGAAGGTGTTGCGAATATTGCAAACCCCACTGCGGTGTTGTTCGGTGGGTATAAATCGGATCCCTAGTTATAGATCCCGAACAGATGCCACGCAAAGAAGCGAGAGCTAGTGGGAGCTATAGTCGGGTATAGTCAATCGAACCTACGAAGGGTCTATTCATCACATGGATGTCAGTGTCCGAAATCTAACCAGGGTCATGGCGGAAAACACCACCATTAGGTTGCAATAGATCAGGGAGTGCGGGGATTTAATGGCTAAATTTTCCTCAGAATCCAATGGAGCTTCACGCCCAGAGGTGAGGTATTCCAGGTGATTTATCATAACCTTGTTTACATTAGGGTTTCTGTCAGTAAATCTTTTGTGGGTGATTTCCGGGCCGTCACTTCGAGGAAATGCTGCCTGAAAAGAACGATACAGTGCACGATTTGAAAGAACACCCATGTGCTCCGAACCTAGTAACTAGTTGGTCGCTCTGACTAGAAACTGATCGTTCAAACCCCAATATGGTTCCAGATCGACCAGGGGAAGTGGATGGCCATGGCGGAGCAGCTGTCTACTAAACTAATAGTTACACTGCCAAATAGGGGGTGTTGGGGGCGGCCACCCCACGTGGTGCAGCATGGCGAAGACAGCGACACACGAAATACACATCTTCATCGCTTTGCACAGTAAAGATACCCAGCGATGGCCAAATATTGCGATTGCCGAGACGTACGCAGGTGTCACCATGATGGACTCGAATACCCATATCCCAAAGCCATGTCCGACAGACTGGTGAGCGCTAAACAGCCCCTCTCTCTGCGCACCAGGCCGCCCCAATCCGTCTAACCAGAGCTTAATAGGATCGTTGCTTAACGTTCGGAGCTACTGCGATTATCGAGCTTCTGCCGCCTGGCAATCTGGTGAAGAAGTCGCCGCATCTATTTCTGTGTTCTAGCAAGAGGCATCGCCAAGTTACCTAACTTATACGTGAAGTCATCATCTAAAAACGACTATAGGCTCACCAACGACTAATTAAGATAATAAGCTATTCATATTCCGCTAATAAGATAGATGGCTATGTGATATTTAAGTATATGCGAGTCGGTAGCCTCGAAGCCTATCTTGCCTCTAACGCTATGATCACATAGTCATAATAGCTAGAATTATGTCTTTAAGCTACTAAGGGTATTGCGTTTCTTTATAGCTCTAGCGTTATTTATAGCGATATTAAACTAGAAAATATAGTTCTTAATGATAATATGTGCGTATGAATTATCGATTTCTCTAGATCTTCTATTAATTATCTTCCGCCGCTTTATCTAAAGAGTATAAGGTACTTCTTGCCGCGCCCTAAGCCGACCTATAACGTAAAGACTAATATTTTTGCTTTAGGGTCTTCTATCTATTATATTATATAGCGTGCGCCCCTATTTAAAGAGTTTAATACTGATAAGATAGAGGAGCGCTATAAGCGATAAGATTTTCTAGATCTTTTAAATGTGTTTTATAGAAGCATTATTGTAGCGTGCTAGAGGTAATAGATCAAATCTGCTAACGCCACTCTCGCCCTTCTCTAAGCACTCTAGTAGAGATTAATATTTATTTGGTTTTTAGGTTGCTTATATAGCGTGCTACTATCTCTTTACTAAGGATAGGCTAGGATCTTGCGATATTTTTACTCTAGATTTCTATAGGACTTAGGACGGCTAGTTTGACTATTAAACTTAGAACTTGCCCCTGCTAAATGTTAGATAGAAAGTATTAGATGATGCTGTGTTTCTAGCTTTTATTAAGTTCTAGAATAACCCTTGTCTCTATGGGTAGGATAATCTGTCACCTGCTTTGACGATTCTAATTCGTTGCGTATAGGATCCGCATAATCTAAACCCCTCGCGATGGCCTCTGGGCAGCGGGTTACGCTAAATGTCTACTCGAGCCTGCACCTATATGTGTAAATCTTAAGCGACACGTTCTTCTTGCACATGTTCTATTACTTTATAGTTAGCGAAGTGCATTATCTCGGTACTCGTAATATCATAGTACTTACTTGTGAGACTGATAGTCGTATGAGGTAGATCTGTCATGCGAACTATTAATGATATGGAGAAGAAAGGGAGGCCTTGTCTAACTACCGGGAAACATAACTTTATAGGAAAGCTATATAAGTCAGTGATGCGAGGTCATGCACACTGCTGAAAGGATGGTTTGGGCTTAGGGCCAACAATAATTCATCTACAGCCGCCCGTCTTGCCTGCCAAGTGGTTAGAGTATATTTACTATTATATACATATATTGAAAAACGTTAAAAAAATTACTTTCCAAGATTTAATTTTCCAATCTTAATCTAAAGTAGCTTGAAATTAAAAAAAGCATATTAAATAAAAAGGTATTCTTAAACCAAACTACAGGCTTTAGTACTTATAATAAAAGTAAATTTATATGAGAGAAGAAGTGCTTACTTTATAAAGGTGTCACTTTGCCTCCTTTACGTTATAGCTTCTTTTACTCCTTATTTAACACCAGTTCAATGCCCAATCACTATCCCGCGTGATACAAACTGTAGTCTGCGCCGGGTTACGCAGTTAGGCGGCTATGGCAACCGGAATAGCATTTCCCATCTCGATGCGGACAGTGAACGTTTCCGGCGACGATAAAAATGTCGGTGCGGGGAAGCATTCCTCAGCCACGACTACCACAACAGAACGTATCAGGAGACAAGCGTGAAGAGTAAACCTCTCTGACTCTTTGCTTCCAACTACATACTCTTTGGAAGAAAACCCGCTCAGAAATTGCTCATCAACTAAAATTTGTCTCGCCAAAATGTTTTCCTGTGGTCTTTGCAACTCTGTGTTTGACAGCAGGCTGGCGGTAACGCAACATCAGAAGGCAGCAAAGCACTGTTCTTGCATGATCTGCAAGAAAGTCCCAACGTTTTCGAAAGGCCTCCAATACCACAACGATAATGTTCACTACCCGTGTCCAGCTTGCACGGAAACCTTTGTGACAAGGTTATTGTTGACAAGTCACCAAAAGGCCCAGCGACACTGCTACTGTGGCGAATGCAACAGAGTCTTTAAAACCGCTCAAGGACTTAAATCACATATGCAGATATTACTACACTCGACGGAGTTTCGTTGCTGTGATTGCGATCGCGGATTCAATAGCGGCGCTGCCTTGGATCAGCACCTTCGGGACAAGGTTCATCAGCGTCCAGCTGCCACCAATAAGAGCAAAGTGCAAAAGGCCAACAAGAAAAAGGCTGCACCAACCTTGAGTTGCCGCAAGTGTTTTCGCACATTTGCTTCCGAGGTGTTGTTGGAGCAGCACCTTGCCTCTCCTGCACATCGGCCGCTAGGTAGCCTGAGTTGCTTTGCCGGCGCATCGTGCAAAGCAAAGTTTTGTCGCCCGTCTGCCGTGCTTCTCCACCTAGAAAGCGGCTCTTGCCCATCAGGCATGGATCGTGATCAGATGAAAATCTTGATTACAAAGTATGATACCGAAAGGCTCATCACCAGGTTGCCATCTGATGGTACTGTTTTCCTCAAAGGCCAGTCAGATGTCGGTTCAGACCTCATTCGCACACCGTCGAGTCTGTCCTTGAGCTCTACTACGGAGGGCTGTTGGACCCCCACGAGCGGCAGCTTGTCTGACTGGGCCATGCTTATCTCCCAGTCTCCTTCGCATCGCTGCCCCTTCTGCCCTCTCGATCGTCGCCCCTTCCGAGATGCAAGAGCTCTCCAGAATCACATCCAATCGGCAGCTCACCACGAGCCTTTTATCTATTGTCCGGCAGCAATATCTGGGAGCGGAAACGGCAAATCAAAGGCTATTCGAAAATTTACCACGGTAAGCGGGCTGGCACAGCACCTCGAGAGCGGCGCGTGCATAGGCGGCGAAGCCAGCTTTTGGAAAGCCATCAAGTACATAGACGCGCGCCTGCAGAAGATGGGTATGCCATTCAGGCTTACTCAAGGCAAAGAGACGTAAAAAGACGATTTTGTGCTGATGGGCCCGGATGAGGCCGTCTTGGTGGAGCGCAGTGAATGGCAAGTTGCAGACGGCAGAAGTGTTATAGCACCTGGCGGTTCCTAGTTTGACTAATGTCTAATGTTTACTTTTTATAAGAGTTGGGTTGTCAAGAGGTGTTAATTGAGTCATGTTACGCTAATTAGGGGATTTCCAATATCATCTTTCTCTTCTTTAATATTATCATTTTCTTCTTTATGTCTCTACTTCTATTTAGCCTTGTTTCTGTGTCTATTTTATCTTCTCTCTATACCCAGCCAGCGTCTTCTATTCGAAGCAGGGACTCTATAGATACCTGCATGTTATACAGAGAATTGCGCTCAAGCGTAACAAAGCATGAAAATGTCGTAGTGAGAACACGGCCAAGTGCTATGCACCCTCACGACCTTTCGCGACCTGGACTCTAGCAAACGTTGTTGTTTGGAATGGGAGAGATGGTACAACTGTTCTGGCTCACACAATCACTCTCCTTCGATGCGCAGGTGATGTAGAGCGACTTGAACTTCCACCCTTCGGACCAGAGCGTGCGGCATTGTCCACGGCTGGCGTATCCGTAGCCGAACCAGCTCCCCGTGCAATCCAGCTGCTCCCAGTAGCTGATGCGGACGTTGCCATCAGGGCACGTGCCCTTGGCCGCAATGTCTAGCGAAGCGACTTGGCAGGCCGTGTTTACACAGTGACCGCTGCCCGGGTTAAAGTGCTCCGTGCTGTGGGTTGCGCCGGTGCAGTCGGCGTGGTAGCGGGCGCTGAGAGCGATGGCTGGAATCACCCCGACGCAGGCATACGTGTTGGCCCACAGTCCCGAGCAGTCCTTTCCGGTGCTCGGGTTCCACTGCAAAAAGTCGCTCAGGGAAACGCCGGCACGGGCTGCGACTGTGCCGCACTGATCGCCTGGTTTGACGTAGACAAACTGGTCACAGTCCTGCACCATGTTGGGCTGCGTGGGCTGTGGGGTCGTCACTCTGTAGTGGAAAGCAATAGTCAGCTCCTGATCTGTCGAGAAGTTTGGGAAAAAAGACTGGCATGATTTAGAACTTACCCATTGGCTGGCTTCGTTGAAGTCGGGCCTGCGGTTGATGTTCGCGAGGTAGGAGTTCCGGGCACGCCCACGCAGTAGTAGTAACCAGCCCATAGACCGGTGCAGCTGCCGCCAATAGCCGGGTTCCATTCAATGAACTGGGCCGTGGAGAACGTGCCATACATCTGCGAGATCTTGTCGCACGTGTCACCCGCATTGACAAAGTAGTATGCCTTGCAGTCATGGACAAGGCCTTCCTGCGTTGGCGACGGTCCTGATGGCGCCGAGCTCGTGGACGTAGGCGCCGCAGTCGTGGTCGTGGTGGTAGTGGTCGTTGTCGTCGACGTGGTTGTCTTCGTGGTCGTCGAGAGCGGGTTTCCGTGGTTCACCTCGACGCAGTACGAGTGCCCGAGGACAAGCTTGCAGTCGGAGCCGACGGCGGGGTTCTAGATGCCCGTTAGTTTGGGTGTGTGTGTGTCGAGAGAGTCCAATAGGTGACCAACCCAGGCCTCAAAGTCTTGCTTGCTGATGGCCCAAGCCGACAGGAGATCGTCGCAGGTGTAGCTCTTGTCGTAGGCCTCGTCGTAGTAGGTACAATATGGGCTGATGCCGGGGTCGACGGGCCCTTTGGGCTTGGGGTCGCGAGGGCGCAGATACAGTGGCGACACGTGCGCAGCGACGGCGGCGCCGATGAAGAAGATGGCGAGTGTACGCATGTCGTGAGTTGCCTGCCTTGTTCTGACTTTGAGCAGTTGTCTTGTTCCGACTTTGAGCAGTTGTCTTGTTCCGACTTTGAGCAGTTGTCTTGTTCCGACTTTGAGCAGTTGTCTTGTTCCGACTTTGAGCAGTTGTCTTGTTCCGACTTTGAGCAGTTGTCTTGTTCTTAACAGCGAACAGCAACTTTGGGAACGAATCGAGTCTTTGTAGATTGCTGCCCAACACTGCCAGGGATCCTCATGGTTAAATGCCTCGTAATGAAGAAGCATACTTTTGCTCGGGAGACTTTCCGCAAATAGTGCGGCGCCGACCTGCAGCATCGACTAACAGAGTGACTCCATCGTCAGTCATCCAGGCTGCGCTAGCAGCTAGCTCTGCAGGTGCAAGGGCCGAATTGATATAACAAATCCTTTTATTCAATAGACTGCTCCACCCGGCTGCTGGCGTTGACTAAAAGGACGCGGTCCGTTGATGCTGCATTGCGCCACTTTCACCCTGACCTTTTCAGCCTTGGCAAGTATTGATTGTCCGTATTTCCGCGGTCATAGGAAATGTTGTGCCTATCCCTATTTTGGCAACCATCTCGGCGCACCGATCATATGTACGGGCCCGAAACATGACGCTAGGTCTAAATGTAGGAAATCCGGTAATCAAACGCTGGACCAGCGCATTATCGTAGTTGGGGACAAGCCTTGCGGCCAAGATGTCTGCGTGTAGCTCTAGGCCAACGAAGAATTGAGGCTCAAGATAACCGTCAGGAAGATCTTCTCGGCTGACCTGCATCCAAAACGTGTTCAGGTCGGGATCTTGGTCCTCTGCATCCCGAGCCTTGCAAACCGCAGCGAGTAGTAGGTAGGGTCTGTACTGTTTGCGGCCGTCTTGAGAGCGGCTCGTACCAGGCGGATGACAGGCGCTAGCGCATCAAAACATATTCCGACTGTCTCTTTGATGCACGGCGGTATCTCTCAATGACATCGAAACCATCGATATCGACCAGCTTCACAATTTCGTCGCCTAAATGTCCAAAGAGGCCAGAGCTCGTCACCTGGGCGGCAGTGAGGTGGATGGTAATGATTGAGAAAACGACGCGACACGTCTCTCCGGTCCGTGTTGTCAGAGCAACCCGGTAAAAAGCTGGGGAAAATTCTGATAGGGGGGTTCCGTGATGCAATGAAAGAGCTTTCGCGTAATAGACAATGGTGTGGCCATGTTCCGGTAGCGAACTAGGGCTTCGGAAAGGGGCGTCTTCCCCGGGTAAGGCGGTTCCTCATCGTCGCTGAGAAGATTCAGATGGACCGAGTTGAGGTACAGCAAGTGCCAAAATCTGTCTGTGACGAACATTAACGGCACTGACTTTAGAGGGAGACGGTTGAACTTTCCATGCATCTGCGCAACGCGCCGCGCCTCGCGGTAGACCCGGGTCAGGGCTGGTGGGCGGCCGTTGTGCCAGGTTGCATACGCAGTCCAGCATGTGTTTTCATCATGGAGAATGGGGTTGTCAAGCTCCAAGATACGGCGAGGTAGGCACAGCTGCCAAATTTCGTCGCGAATTTCTGGCGGGAGCCTGCAAAAGGGAGGAAATTGTGCCATGAATCGCGGTGATGGAGAAGTCAGACGGGCAGAGATGGTGGAGGCCCTCGACGTTTTTTGTGGGCACAAAGTTGGGGGCCAAGAAAGCTACAACAGTTGCGAGAAGCCAATCGTTCTCCTGTCAACTGCATTGCCTCAATAACTGCACTACCCGTACTTGTGGTAGACCGTTCTGCTTATAACTCAGCTTGATTCATCCGACAGCCTTTTGCAACGTGCGATTCACTACTCGGTTGTACCATGCCATGTCCTATCTATCATCGCCATGCGCTCTGTTTGCAATTTAGTCGGAGGATAAAGCAACCGGTTTGGAAACTTGGAGAGTTAGGTGTGCAAGATGCATCGACAGGGTAGATGACTTACCTGGGACGAGTCGGGATCATCCCAGGGTTGCTGCGGTTTGATGCTTGGCATCCTTCAGGCTTCTGTGGAGTGTCTCTACTGTATCTTATTTACTTTCAACCAAGGTTAGACTCATTATTTGCCTGGGAATGGACCTAGTGCGCATACTTGCAGCTTAGGAGAATGCCCTGGCGTAAATTGATACTATAGGAAGTTCTGAGGCCCAAAAGACTATTAAAAGCCGCAGGAAGGAAATGTATTGTATTCAAGATGAATAGTATTTATTTTAGGGGGAGACGGTTGAATTTTCTATATGTGTGTATATCTATATATGTATATCTATATACATATATCTATATATTGGTTTCTCTAAAAAGAAATATCTAAATCTATGGTGTGTTTATATAGCGCGTATAGAAGAGATTGATGACTTGATGACTGGCTTATCCACGAGCGGTGAGAAGAGGTCTAAAGCCAAAGATGATGCCCTCACAGCCTGGGGGCGCGTGCTTCTCCCAGTGGGTGACGACCATACTAGTCAAACCGTATCCTTGATGCTTGATGGAGGTCCGATTTCGCGTGTGTCTTCCGTTTCCGTACCAGCCATGGATCTTATCTTTGTTAGAGAAGAAGGTTAACTGGCCTAGCTTCTGTCCGTGGAGGACATCGATAGACTGGATGTACTCGTCAAAAGCCAAGTTGGCCTGGTGTTCGGCGCCGCCCTTGGCGTCTCCGAACAGGGGTCCCCAGCGGCCTCCGTACTGCACCTGCAAGGCGTCAACATCGTCCCAGGAGCGCACTTTGATGGCCGTGATATTGGAGCCGCGGGTAGTGATGGGTGGCGCATTCTTAGCGTTCCAGGTGGCGCCTCCCGTGTAACGGCCGTATGGGCCAAAAAATATCTCGCGGTCCAGCGCCAGCTTAGCTGATTCCGGCATCTCCTTGCCGGTTAGATACGGCCAGAACTCGGCATAGGTAAGCACGTTCTTAAACATAGTAGCGTCGTAATCAGACAAGGCGTTCAATGCCAGAGCCTCACTCAACCCTTTATCAGAGCCTTCAGATAGAGAAGTGTATGGCTTAATCATGGTGCGGCCCTTTTCGTAGTATTCCTTGGCGTAGGCGGGATAGGTGAGCGTCGCGCGCCTGCTGAGGGCGGTTGCCTTGGACAGGGTCTCCAGTGCGTCCTTCCAGGTGTCAATTAGCTTGGCGTCCCAGCCCGCAGCCTCGCCGATGGCAATGCACTCCTTGATGGTGTCTAGCTCTGACGGCTCATCTTGGTCTTGCACGGCGGCGCGGATGCGCTTGGAAGAGGACATAGTAAGCCTGTCGAATTGCTGCTGTAGATCGTTCCTGTACCTCTCAGTGAAGCCCCACGCCTCCCAATTCCGAACGCCATCAGAGAGGAGGGCGAGGTGGATGTTGGCGGCCTGAGTAAAGAGCGGAAGCGATGCCACGGCATACTCGTTGACCTGGAATGCTGGAATTCCGGCGCGTAGGACCGTCAGGAAGGCATTAAAAAGGACGCGAAGAGTCTCGCCCTGCTTTGCCTTGTCATTTCCGGTAAGCTCTTCGTAGTCAATCAAGACACGGGTAAAGGCCTCCATATTAGAGGCGAAACCCTCGACGTTCTTCTGTAGGATATTGACGTGGCTGGTCTGTATCTTGGCACCAATCAAGGCTTCGACCCTTTCACGTAGGCTGTTCCAAATGGCATTAACATCCGTGCTCTTCTTAGGAAACGCGATGGCGCCGAGAAGCCCTCCAAAGGAACTAAGAAGAGGTCCAACTCCAGGAACCAGGCCAACACCAATCGAGAAGATGGAAAACATATAAGAGAATATCTCGTCGCTGTCGGTGATATCAAGTGCCACGCCATCTTTGGCAGCGGTGAGAGCGGCGTTGGCGAAGCTCAGGGCAGAATCAGCATCGACCTTCATTTTAGCGGTTGGTAGAATATGATGAAGATGATTTCTGGAAGATTTTCAGACTGAATAGTCAAGAGTGTTCTTTTGCTTGTAGTGGTAGTAGAGTGCTGCTTTGAGTGAGAAACTGTTTTTCACAAGTGATGAGACCAGGCCTTTTATATTATTTTTTGCAGGATCACACCCTCGGGGGAAGCTCATCTGGTCATCTTCTTACTCGCTAAATTGTCGAGCCTCATTTTCTAAACATTTCTCGTAGTATGCTATACTGCGTAAATAATGCGGCTTAGTTTGACCCCCTCTGCTTTACCTGCTGATGATTCCATCGTCGTCGGGGACCAAAGCAGTCATCAGATCTCCATATTTCTGCCAGCGTCCTGACTCGAGATAGTACCAAATAGGCAGGTGTGTCTGTCAATTCAAGTGTAAACCTTGCTTCGCCTTCGCCTCTCGGCTCAGCGCGTATAAATAGACTTTTACTATTTAGACGGTAGGGCGCATGACGCCACTGCAAAAGACGAGGCGAAACCCCTACAAGTATGCGGTAGCCAGGCCAATTATCCCCAGAAGATAAAGCGTTATAATAATCCGCTTTATCGTAGTGAATACACATGATATATACGACATCACGTCTACGTATTAGTAGCATCCAAATTTCAAGCCGAATAGCTAGCATATGCTAAGCAGGCTCTCGTGCGTTGTCTACTACGCTCAAGATCACATCTTAACTAATCGAGCTATTTTTACACATTTAATAACCCCATGCCATTTCCTGACAGGTTTAATTGCGTCTACTATCGGCCCGCACTGATCTAGCATGTGCTCTAGGCCATGTGACTTGGTCTTTATACACCCTTATCGACGACTAACTACGTTGACCCGGCCGTTGCTTAAAATCAGGCACTCGAGCCAAGGCGTGAGTAAGTTCAGCGCCCGTGCAATTTTCCTGGTAGCTCTAATCACTTTATGGTATCGCGGTTTTAGAGATGATTTCTTATATGCGTCATTGCCTTGAGGCTATTTGAAATGTGATCATGTTAATACGCGTTACAAAGTTGTCCGTTAAAATCATCGATAATGTCACTGCTCCCATGCACCAATACCTACCTATAGAAATTGTCCGTTTAGAATCACCGATAGTGCCACTGCTCTCATACACCAATGCCTACCTATAAAAATGGTCTGGTCATAATCACTCAAATGATCACATCGGCGCCTCGCCTGAGAAGTAGTCTGCCTGCCTTCTCATAAACTTTTCGCTTAAGTCGTGTAGACTAGTCCTTAGCGCCTTAACACTTCTCGGCAATTGACCCTGATTTCTGCAACAGCCGTCGGTCTATATTAGAGTCTAGACATTGAAGTGGGGGGTTGTGGTTGGCTATTGTGGCGACTCGTATTCACTTTCGTACGACTTTACAGCCGATTATCGTCGGAACTATCTCTTTAGCGGTAGCTAAATTAAATCCAAAGGTGGTACTTTGGTGGCGGCTGCGCCTTTTAAGCACCAAAGCAGACACCCAACACGTGGCAGCACACCACGGCATAACGATTTTACGGGTAGTTATAACGATCCTTCATGCTTCCTTCCTTCTCCATTAGGACGAGAAAACATAAATACAGCAAGTTTCAAGAAATTTGGCCAATGCTGCCCCATGCTGGTGCTCTCGGGGCTAATTGTGGCCTTATTTTTGTGGTAGGATGATTTATTAACGGACACGGTACGTTTGCGATAATCATACTCCCATAGGTGCACACAGCCGTAGAGTCAGCCATAATAGCCCGCTGATCAGACTGTTAATGCCTGCGTCAAGGCTAACTACAGTCACCTTCCCACCTCGTACGGAGGCAGACTGATTTGCAAATTCCCAGTTGTTTTATTTATCACCAACTCGTCGCAGTAGTGTGATGCTGCCTTGAATATCACCTAGCCATATATAGGCATATCTTTCTCTTTCGTTGCCACTTTTACCGGCTTCGCCGTTCAACGTCAGCCACCCACTTCCCGGCATCACCCACTTCCCGGCACCACCCACTTCTCAGCACCCTTTATACACTAAGACATACCTTTTTAAAATAAATATACTACCCTAACTTTAAGTACTAAAAATATATAAT
>JAPFRM010000475.1:0-35252 GCA_030778325.1 Beauveria medogensis
GGCATACTTTCACCGAGGAGCCACTGCGGACGTCGATGGTCGCTTTCCTGGGAGAGGAGCGGGGAGAAAAAGTATAACCCGCAGGAGTGGTCGGGTTCGCGCGACGTCAGCAGTATCTTGTGCGAGGGCGCGTGGTACCGAATTGACGACATTTGCGGGCATCTGACCATTTCCGCGCGCAGCCCTCTCCGTCGCCCGGAGCTCTCTGGCGCGAGGTCCGAAAACGAGATCCTACAACACACCATGCCCTTTATCAGCCTCTATATTCTCTTTCCATCTTTCCCCCGCTTTACGATTTCTCAACCCTCTTTTCAGTCTGGTCCAACATACGTGTCATTGTCGTCGGTCGGGATGTAGCTCCCCACCAGCGTCTCCTCATCCAGCGCTTTTCCTCGTCAGTTTTTACACATTCATACGACAATGGCCCGGAAATTGGTTGCGCAAAAAGGAAAGAAGGAAGAGAAAGGAAACCACATACTCGCATACGCCACGCCGAGACCCGTCTTGGTGTCGTCCCCTCCCACGTACATACACGCCATGTTTGCGTACCGCGCCCTCGCAAAACTCGGCACCAGCGACACGCTCCCCTTATCCACCGACCCCTCTGCCCACGCTGCCGCCCTCACATCGTCCTGCTCCTCCGTCATCGTCGTCGTGACGCCCAGCTCCTGCCGCAGCCGTCCCCGCGCCACCATGTCCGTCTCCAGCCCCGCGTGCCGACGCACGTGCCGCTGCAGAAGACGCGTGCGACGGGCTGCCGAAGATGCGGCCGAGGATGCGGCACGACGGCGCTTAACGGCATCGGCGGTCCAGGGAGCGGCGGCAGAGGACGGGGATGCAGAGTGGGAGGGTTCGATTTTGAAGTACTTTTTCTTCATATTATCTGTGGGCAGTGTCAGAATGGCCGGTGAAGCGAGGAAGGGGAGCGAGGTAGAGAGGTTAGAAGAAGATGGACAGCGGAGGGTGGTTACCGAAATAGTAGCCTGGTAGTTCGGGCGCCATGGTGATGGTGGTTGGATGTGCAATGTCGGAAGGTTAGAGCAATTTTTGGGCAATCCCTTCAACAGACGTGGATGAAAGCCTGTCGGTGGGCCGGATTAATAATACTCATGGCGTTTGGTAAGAAACAGCAAATTAATGAGCTGGTGCTAATGAAAAATTGATATAGATGAATGGTGAGATGGATGAGACGATCATCCAAGTTCATCCAACGTCGAGGCTAACGGTCAAGACAAAGGGTCACGTGACTAGTGCTGGTTGAGCATGGCCAACAGCACAAAGTCACAGATCTAGCTGAGAGCTTTACATCAACACCTTCACGTCAGGTAGCAGGTAGCAGGTAGCAGATTATTTTTACTTTTTATCATTATGGTCTAATAGACGGAATCTAGGGTATGAAAAGTCGCACGTCGCACCTCAACTCGTCTCCATACTCCGATACGACTCATACAATGCAAAATTTAAACAAGGAGAAGACGAAAAGAGCAGCCGAAATCGGCGTGCGGGTATGTGACAATTCCATATTTACTGCGACTTCTCGTGCTGGGTCGAGACACGCTGGAGGGAGACAACTGGGAATGGTTAGTAAATGTGTTTGCCATGTGGTTCAAGAGGTACATACCAAAGTCTTCCAGAGAACGCTGCTTCTGGTCCTTCTTGGGGGACTTGCCGTGCATCATGTTGTCGAATCCGGCAGAGCCCTGCATGAAGTAGTAGAGACCACCCATGATGGCAAAGATACCGAAAGAGAAAATCCAGATACGGACAACGGCAACAATGGAGGTCTGGCTGTTCTCGAACCATCCAAAGATACAGAAGAGAGTGGCAATGATGTCGACGATCAGAATGGCGCCGGACAGCTGCCACGAGGGAATGGACGACCAGAAAGGTCCGTTGGCACGGGTGATGAAGATGAGCCAGTTCTCAGTGAGGGAGATTTCGAGGAAGAGAACCTCATCAATGTTACCGAAGTTCTGGACGATACCACCGTTGCGGTCGTTGGCAAGCATAGTGGTCAGGGCAATCCAAGTACCGACAGCCAGGACAACGCCGAGGAAAATGGACATGCCCCAGAGCTTGGGCAGGTTCCACTTGACGGGGGTCTGGGAGAAGGGGGCGTTGTCGTAGGCAATGGCAAGGGTGGCAATATCGGCGAAAATAGCAATGAAGACGACAAGCTCAATGTTCAGGGACTGGTTGAGAATGGCGATCCAGAGGCCGAGGAAGATTTCCATGTGCAGGGACAGGGCGATACGGTAGACAACGTAGGCGTACATGCGGTGGAAAATCTGGCGGGAAGTCTTGAGGGCATCAATGATGGCACCGAGACCGGGGGCAAGGAAGACAATATCGGCGGCGGATCGGGCAGCATCAGAGGCACCCTCGACGGCAATACCAGTATCGGCTTTCTTCAGAGAGGGGGCATCGTTGACACCGTCACCAGTCATGGCAACGAGGTAACCACGCTGCTGGAGAATCTCGACGACAGAGTACTTGTGCTGGGGGAAGACCTCGGCGAAACCATCAGCAGCCTCGACGAAATCGTAGACCTCAGAGCCAGGCATGTCACCACCACCACCGAGACCAAGACGCTCGGCGTTGTAGACGTTGGTACCGAGACCGAGCTGGCGGGAAGTTTCACGGGCAATACCGACGGCGTCACCAGTAAGCATCTTGATGGAGAGACCGAGACGCTTGGCCTCGTTGATAGTGCGGGCAGTATCGTGACGAGGGGGGTCAGAGCAGGGCATGATTCCGAGAATTTCCCAAGCACCCTCACCACGCTTGCGAGCAACACCAAGAGAACGGAAACCACGGGTAGCAAATTCAGCGACACAGTTCTTGTAAGCCTTGTCAACCTCCTCGGGGATGGGGTGGTCCTCCTCGACAGTCTTGAGAACGAAAAGAGGGGCACCCTTGACACAGACGATGCGCTCACCCTGAGGAGACTCGACAACAGCCTGGACCTTCTTGGAGACGGGGTCGAAGGGGTGGAAGTCGAGAACCTTGTACTTGGAGAGGACAGACTTGGCGCGGGGGTAGAACTTCAGGGACTTGAGGAAAGCCTTGTCAATGGCGTCGATACCCTTCTTCTTGCGGGAAGCAGCCAGGCAGGCAGTGAGCATCAGGTCATCAGGGTCAACGCCCTGGACGGTGAAGGGCTCAGCGAGAGAGAGCTTGTTCTTGGTCAGGGTACCGGTCTTGTCAGAGCAGAGAATCTCGACACCAGCAAGAGACTCAATGGCGGAAAGCTTCTGGACAATGGCCTGCTTCTTGGCAAGGTAGGCAGCACCGACGGCCATGGTGGTGGTAACGACAGCGGGAAGACCGACAGGGACACCAACAATGGTGATGGCGAGGGTGAAGCGAAGGATCTTGACAATGTTGTTGGAGCGGTAGAAGGAAGAAACCCAGACGATGAGAAGAGTCAGGACGACGAGAATCAGCAGAACCGTACCAATGCCGTTGAGAACCTCGGTGAAGTGACCAGTGCCACCAGCGGACTGGGAAACAAGGGCAGCGGCGCGACCGACGAAGGTGTTGTCACCGGTAGAGGTGACGACGACGAAAGCCTCACCACGCTTGACGGCGGAAGAAGCATAGCAGTTGTCGCCCTTGTGCTTGTCGACAGCAAGGGACTCACCAGTGATGGCGGACTGATCAACCTGGAGGAAAGCATCTTCGGTGACGATGCGACCATCGGCGGGGATAATGGTACCTTCCTCAACCTGGAGGATGTCACCGGGAACGACCTCGGGGGCCTCAATCTCCTTGAGGGTACCGTCACGGAGAACGACAGCCTTGAGAGCAAGGGTCTTCTTGAGTTCCTCGACAATGGAACCAGCCTGGAATTCCTGGATGAAACCGACAGCAGCGTTTAGCAGCAGAAGAGCGCAAATGACACCGAAATCGACCCAGTCCTCAAGACCAGCGGCGAGAACAGCGGCAGCCTGAAGCAGAAATGGTTAGCGTCATTGAACGACATGGGAAATCGTGATGCTCAATCAAGGGCAAATGCAAAAGAAAACTGGATCCGATGAAAGCGGCGATAATTGAGTGCGCCCGAGAGCGCGCCATCCTTGAAACGAAAATTGCGCTAGTTCACGAGGCCGAGCTGGAAAAAAACACGAGCCACGGCCCTGAGGTCTAGTGCTTCAGACCCGTTCTGCCGAGCCAGTATTAGCTCTGCTGACCGGGCCAAGGCCGGGACCTAGCCAGGTGCAGCCGGCTGGCGACAGTAGTGCTTCGAGTTTATCCGATCGGCGGTGGGCTCGTGAACCGGCAATTTGTTGCGTGTTTGGAGTAGCGGCAGAAAGGCGGTCGAAGATTGGCCAATTGGATGGTGTTGTGGGTCGCTATTATTTTTTTTCGTAGCGGCGGGTGCAGCTGGTGCAGTAGAGAGCGCGCAGACAAAGACGGCATCAGGAAAAGCGTGAATGGATCAACGCCCCCACATCAGCACCAGCCATGTGCGACTAGCCAATTGCTGAGGCAGGCCAGAGCTCATGTGGAACCATTAATCTGCGCCGGACAAAAAGCGCGCAACAAAAAATGCTGGCCAACTCGCCATTCCCAATTCGGGCCGTCTCCCCAAAACAGTGAGCCTTGCTCTCTGTCTGGATAAACAGCGGCCGGTTTGATAGATGGACATGTAGAAATGCGCCGGTTTTTGTCAAAGCATTGGGGTAAAATGATGGGGTAGGTTGCTCGCGCATTCAAGTGCGACCATGCGATTGAGCAAGATCAGCGCACACAGAGATTGCGATTGCTTTTCCAGCGCAATGCATGCCTTGAACAAACAATGCTCCCACAAGTGAAACGTTGGCCAGTAAACGAGCAAACGCGGGAAATGCAGCATTCAACAAGCAAGGAAAAAAAAAGATGCTTACCTCCATGACGAACTGGATAGGACCAATAAAGTAAGAGAAGAACTTGAGAATCAGATTCTCCTTCTCCTCCTTCATCTGGTTGAGACCGTACTTGCGACGGCGCTGGGTAACCTCGGCCTCGGTCAAACCGACACGGGAGTCGGTCTGGAGCATGTCCTCGGGGACGACGCGGCCGGTGGCGGCATTGCCCTCCTCCTCTTCCTCCTCAACGGCGGCGTGGCCATCCTCGGACTCGAGGTCCTCAATCAGGGCGTCAATGTCCTCATCCTCGTCGTCGTCCTGGGCGACGGGAGCGGCCTTGGGGGGAGGGGCGGCGGCCGCCTGCTGGTGGTGCTTCTCGTCGAAGCCGCCAGTCTCAATGTTGGTGTCGAGCGCGGGAGCGCCGACGTCCTTGCGGTCAGCCATGGCTGGAAGGAGTGTTGATGCGGTAGTTGATGGTTCTTGTATAGGTTGAGCGATTGGGACTGAGAGCTATAATAGGACGGCAAAGGACTCGACAACCAAACCGGGGTGGGTGATTGAAGATGGAATGAGGGAAGGGGAAGACAAAACAAGATTGTAGTGTCAAGCACCGCACGAGATAGGGATGAGGTGGACGTCTAGGTGCAACGCATTCGTGGGTGAAGAGAAGAGAAGAGAAAAAAGGAAGAAAGACGATGTGTCTTGGGAAAGGGTGGGAGGTGGTATTTCAATGAGCGGGCCAGGTTCTAGTGTTTTTTTTTTCTTCCGGGATGGGCCTTCTGGGAAGCAGGACCGAAGCCTTTTAGGTCTGTAGACTCGCCTTTGCGACAAAGATACTTTAGAGGCGCCTCTGTCTTGGGAGCGCCATTGCGCAAATGGCATCCTGGTGCTCAGGTACAAGGTACCTACGAGCCCACAGAATGGCGATGTGACCCGCGCCGCCAAAGCTACCTGGGCCGGGGGTGAGGAGGAGGAGGAGGAGGCTACTAGGTAGGTACGGTCTTAGCCCCAAGTGACATGAGTTTAGTGGCACCACAGTAAGTGGGAACTTTGAATTCGCAACATTTTGGTCGTGCCAACGTGCCTTTTTTTTCTTGTCTATCGTGTATGGGTGACTGGGGGGGAGGGGTGCGTCCGTGGGCAAGTGGATATCATGATGGTGTAGTGGTGTGTATTGATAGTGTTTCGTGGGCGCTTGAGCGCACCCCTCGAGGTCGCCTGGTTGTGGCCGTCAGCATTTTTCCAGTGTCGTTTCTGGCAAGGAAATACACGATGAATTACAGTCAGTCGATACTTGACATGGTAGCCATGTTCATAGTTCCTCAGTCAGGGATTGTAGTTCCCTCATGATGGTATCTGGCTGTCAATTGTCGCCGGCAAATCTCCGTTGTCCATGGACGTCAGAAAACAACAACAATAAAAACAAAGGAATAACAAATTTACAGTGGTTCCCCCGGGCTTATTATCGGTACCTTGCGCCAGACCGTACGAACTGGGCGGGCCTCGCACGGTGCGCCCAGCGGGTGAGAGCGATTTTTTACAGAGGGTCCAGCGCGCCTCCGTGGTGCCCAGGCGGCGCTGTTGAATTTGATAGTAGGCATCTGTAGTGTTGTCACTGCCAGGTGCCAGACAGGGCTGCGCAGTGATGTCAAGTCCCGAGGAATCATGTCGCTACAGGGCACTTCAGACTTGTTTCGCTCATTCATGGGCTCCCTCCGCCGTCAACTCTGTAACAAGTTTCCGTTCTTAGCCAGCCCGCATGTCATCACCTAGCGCAGGACTGTCTCGTTCTAGCGCCATTGGCGGGGGGCGTTTCTGATGGCAGCCAGTCCATTGTGGAACGCATTACTTTTCAGTGGACAAGAATGTGCATTCTTTTGGCGACTGCCACTGTTTGCGCCGTGACACTGCTGTTGCTCGCTGCTACCTCGCTGTAACACAAGTATGCTGATCTCAAGGGCCCTTGTAAAAGATGAACAGGCCAGCAAGCTTTGTGCTAGTCAGTGATGAAGCAACTCTACTTCGTACATTCAGAATGCTTCATCGCCGTCTAAATTATTGACAACCAAAGCCTCAAAGTAAACCTACCATATCAAAATCGACAACAACAATAACAACAACAAACACACAAACTCTCATTGGCCGCATCCGTTATCCCTTTTTTTCTTTCTGGGTCCCCCCTCGTCCCTTGTCGTCCGTACTTCCCCTCGTCGAATTCCATCGAGCCAGGCGTCTCTTCTCCACCGCCCGCGATCCGGGCTGCACAGGGTTTCGGGGCTAAAATATGCACGTCGTTTTGCATGCCAAGTCGAGCTCAGTGGATTTTTTGTTCAGTGAATAATAACAAGCCGCATATATTTGGCCAAGAGACTTGTCAAGTTGTATTACGCTGTGCAAAACGGAACAAAAGACACACAAAAGTAAATTGTTTAAAATAAATCGAGCCCCCCCGAAAATCCCTTAGACGCCTGCTGCCTTCCCGCTGCCCAACTCTGCCGCCACCAAAGCGTCTTGGTCGGCCAGTAAGGAAGCGAGCAATAACCACAAGCGAGAGAGAAAAATCCGAAGTACTGAGGAAATAGGATGTTTCTGCCGGCCACGCCGGAAGCCACCTTTTGGCTGTCCCGCGAGCTTAATCAAGCGAGGGCTGCCACTACAGACAGCCCTTTTTGCCCGGCCTAAACCCGCTACAGAACCGCCTACAATGTCTTCTGCAGTAACTTCAGCAGACACTGCCTTGGGCCGCTGTAACTCTCCTGTCTCGTTTCCCCAGGGCTGCTAGGTAGTCACTGCAGATGATTTCATCAAAAGCAAAAATCAATAAAAATAAAATGAACCAATAAATATCACTGTAATTTGTAATTTGTAGGATAATTTTGACTTTGTCCTCTGTCAATATCGACATGTGCCTCATGCAGCACCTTTTATGCAGATGATGCTACGCTGATGATTAAGTCACACCGTGCATGCAGGCTGCGCTGGCCACAGCTTTTCGCCTCACACTAAATACGGATTACATTGCCCAGCTTGCAGGCTTCTGGAAGCACAGTGCGTCCGCCACGCAGCCTGGCTTGCCTTTGAATTGAACCAGTCTCGATCGCCGCATACATGGAGACAAAGAAGAAAATATTAGCACAATGATAAAACATAATCAAAATATTTGGATACTATGGCGTCAAACTCACACACAGCGTCCTCGTCGTGCTCGTACATTGAGATAGAAAAAAAATGGCTCGCCCGCTATTGGGCGAGCATCGTATCGCCCTAGCACCAAACCATAATAACGCCTATCGCAAGTCCCCGAATGGCTGCCTGGGCACACTGCTGAGGCATTTTCTGGCCCGCCACAGCATTAGGAACAACCAGAAAAAACTCCATCGTATGCTCATCACTGACTGTACACGCCCCTCCTCAAATTGGCCTCGCATTATTTTTAGTCTGGCGAAATGACAAAAAACGGAGCTTCGCTCCCCGACCTGCACCTGCGGTAATCGAGTGGGCTCGCCTCTACCTCATCAGCACTCTCCCTCGCCATGTAGTAATATCGGCTCCGCGATGTGATCATGACCGGGCGCATGCTGCCCGGGTCTTCTTTCTTACCCCCCCGTGCTCTCCCGTGCTCTCCCGTCCCCTAGCATCACTGACGCAGCCAATCCCGTCGAGAGCATATCCTTTCAATTATCGCGATATTAGTCAATTATGGGACAACTCGTATGGGAGATCATCAGGCCGGTCTGCAAGGTGCCTCTTGGCCATTCCGCTCGTCTCCTTTTCCCCCTTCATCAGCTGCAATGTGTACTCGATGCTTTGATACAGCTTTCCCGCGCCATGTACTCGATGGAACGTCTCGTTTCCCATTTGCCTAGTGTCTTGCCCATCTTTTGCCTGTGCGCCCTCAACGACGATGAAATAAGGTGCGACACACTCGACACAAGTCGCCCAGCCACCCCATATCCCGCTTCCATTTTAAAGTTGTGTGAGCGAGACCTAATATGGCAAGACACCAACAAACACCATAAACACCATGCCACGATGTTGCTGATCGTGACCCCTCTCGTCTCTCCTCGCCCTCTGCCAATCTGTCTCCCTTTTTTCCTCACCTGCTGTTTCACCTTGTTTCCTATTCAATGCCAATCTTTTACCTAGTATTCTTGGGCCGCTCATCACCATGATAAGGTTCTTGGCAAGGTTGTCTTGTCGCAGGCACCGTTCAAGTCCTGTCTCAGGGGCGAGCTTGGACCCTGGAAAGCGTGCTTGTCAAAGGCTGGACTCGCAATCTGGTGCACACAAATGCCATCACCAATCAACCTAGTCTCTCGCTAGAGGTAGACTTGTCATTTGTCAACAAAACACGCAAAGCCAAGGCGTTTCGTGGGTACAAGAGTAGATCAGATGGACAATTGTCCACTTACACAGGTCTTGCCAAGTCCCTCCATCGCACGGCTTTTGCAATTCTCAATGCGCAGATTGAAACTTGCAAGTTGCCCTGTCTTACATTTAGAAATGGGCGTCCGTGCTCGTCGATAGGCATGTCTGGGACAACAGTGGCGATCCTCTCCTTCCTCTCATCGTCGAGAAGCACTTTTTGTCTCTTGCTGCTCAAGAGTCGTCACCATCAGTAGATTCAAGATGTGCATCAACTGCTGCCCACAGCCAACCCGGGCGTCGCATCACACTCGCCATGCACAAATTGCCCATCTAATTGACATGCATTGTGAGCTTTGCATGCAGGGCAGTCCCCAGAGTACCCGCATCGCCTATCCGAATCGAGAAGCCACACCGTGCGCCACACAGTCCAAACCGCCCAGGCCCCAAAGTACCAATTTCAACAAGCCCTGGGCCGTCTCACTTGTCCGCGGAGACAGCACTAGCGGCCTGCTGTTGGATGGCGAGCTTTTGCTGGGCGCTGTAAAATCTGCTTGCTGCAGTGACAAGAGCGTTGGGAAAATATTTCAGTAGTTGTCCTGCTGCCCTGGCCTAAAACCAGTATCGCCCCATCAGCTCGCCTCGTCTGGCTCGCCGATTCGCTCCCACGGCCATGCAATGGAGCTTTTCCGTCTCTGCCGCCAGATCCGTAGCTGAGTTTTCCCAAAACGCGAAGAGCGAAGGACAAATGTGGACGTTTGCAATCAGCCTTCTTCTCTTCGTCTCATGCCCGCACTTTCCGTCCACTCCGATGCTGGGTCAATTAGAGCCAACTCGCCATAGCTTATTATTAGGCAGATGAAGGGTATCGACTTCTCTCCAGTCAACGCCTCGCCAAGCCATTTTACATTGCTCTCCGCGTTGGTAGTCCTTCTCTTGCAAGGGCACGCCGCTTTCGTCGAGCCCATATCCGCCTCTACGTCATGAGGGATGATTCATCCTTGTCAACTTGTCAACCCCAGGGGCCAGCGGCTCGGGCGTAAGACACACTAGTACGCTGGACCGGGCAGGTTGGCACGCTGGCTGGAAAGACTGTTTAGTTGGCCCGCAAGGTGCTTTGCCGTGGGCAGAAGCCGTTCGCTTGTTCATGGTCGGCGCTCGTGTCGTCGGCGTGTCCGCCCTTGGCCGTCCATGGCCGGCTCCAATGACTGGCAATCGACTACAGACCGGGTCGCCGCCTCTTAGGTGGCTCTCGGTGACGGAACCAGTGTCAGAGATTAGAGTGAAGGCGACGACTCGAGACACTGCTCATATCTCTCGACCCGCCCGAAGCTGTTGGGAATCGGGCATTTCGCCGCTCGCCCCAATTCTTCTTCTCCGGACCCCATTGAGTTTTTTTCTTCTCTCGTCCTTTTTGGCGCCTTCTTGCCCAGCTGGCTTCTTTGCGACTGAATCGCATTTTACGGAGCCCTTTTACACATTTTCGTATCCACCGTGCCACCGCCCACACCCACACCGGGGCCTTTCGTCCTTGCCCAATCCGAGAACCGCCGTTGACCGTCTTTATGATGTCGCATCACAGCTTGCCAGTCTCCGTGTACGTAAGAAAACGCCGCTTCCGTGGTCAGGGCTTCCAGAACCCTTGGCTTGGCTTCTCCCGGCGTCGTCCCGGCCGAGGACGAGGCATTTTCTGACCACCGCAGGCTTGGCTTGGCTCCTACCGGTCTCGCATTGGCCGGGGGAAGCTCAGTTTCTCGATGCATCCAGGGTTCCTGTGCGTTCCTTGGCCCTTTTTCCCCATAATCGCCGGCGGCAATTGACCCTTGATGCGACGAGAGAACAATTCCCCATGGCTGCTGCGCTGGTTCTGACCTGGCAACTGGCTACTGACCGCCTGTGCTTTATGGGGGTGGGCATCAGGTGCCACGGCGATCGCTCAGTGTCGAGTCGCAGATTGGACACTTCCGGGGAGAAGCTGTTACATCCAACGCGAGTTTCGTGTCTTGTTCGACTCATGAATGGCTTTTTGCTTTGCTGTTCAGTGTCTATTTGAAGTTGGTGAGGGAATTAAGCACGCGCCCAAATAAATCTGTAACCGTCTGTCAAAAGTCTAGATTTGCCAGCTGCCAGTCTGCCATTGGCCAGTTGCCAGCCAGTTGCCAGTTGCCAGTTGCCAGTTGCCAGTTGCCACCTGGTCAAGAGGCAAAACATCTGAAACGCACGTCCATTCTACATCACAGCAGCATCCCAATTGACCATCTGATCATCACCATTCAAGTCAATCATCTCGTAACTTATTTCCCGTATCTAGCGTCAGCATCCCATTACTCCTACGCCCATAACCAATGGACCACCCGTTGTTGAGACCAGTAATGCTTACTACATCCATGGCGCTACCGTGAGATATCCGTCTGCCGCCAATGCGACCTGACCTTAAATTCTGACAGCAGCTAGGGACCAAGGGTGTTAGATCGGCATACAAAGTCAGAAATGGGTTTCATCAGACTTTGCTCTGTCTATTCCTGCATCTCATCCACACCGTCCTCGACTTCGAACCCTTATTCAGGCTGCAGGTTAACCGTCCGGCTTTTCTCGAGAAAGCACACAATAGCCCGTCATTTACTCGGTGCCATGCATCGCGTGCATGGCGCTCCCCGGCCACCGCCATCAGCAACTGGAGCCGACCTCTGGGGCCTTGACCCCAGGCTCCCCCATCTTAACCCTGGTCGGTGCAAATTACCTGGCATGAGATTGTTGATATTACGGAGCACTTGCCAACAGTATTACTTCGGTGTGTATAATAATTATAACAATAGCCTGCGATGGTTCTGAAAGACATTTACCGCCGCTCGGTACTTGCGCTCCCGACCCTGGCTACTGTACATGCTACAGAGCTGGCACTGACTAGGGTGAAACCCACACGGACCGAGTTGTTTCTACGGAAGGCTGCAATTGAGCCTCGATTATTATTCGCCAGGATCATACAGACCCCAGCACGTCCAGCTGTGCCCGATCAAGTCCGATTCAACTTACTGGTCACTGGTCAGCATCTTTTGCGAGGCAAGTCGCACGAGACCTCTATCCGTTTGTTGACTTGTCTCCAGGGCACGCCTGGTCTGGAGAGGTCTACGGAATACGCCACAGACTCCGTACTGTAATTAAAGTATGTGGGCATTGTGGAACGACCTCACGTACGGATACAGCTTCTGAAGCTGGAGACGAGCTACCACTTAGTTGCAGCGAAAGGACAGCAATAGCACTTATTCGCCTGCCTATTTGTTTGCCTGGACAAGTCTCTAGGCGGCTCTGCGTAATTAGAGCCCTGAATTGGCCAGCTGGCTGCTAAAAGAAAAGAAAGCACGGTCCATCGCAAGCAAATTCACGTCAGAATGTGACGAGAGTCAACCAAGCAATGGAAAATTTGGCCAAATATGGAGACATTGTCATCCACAGTCATGAGGCTGCCTTCTGAGTAGGGTCTGACCGTTGGCAGAAGCTGGGTCCGCTTTTACGATGCCGTCGCTACCGACATTGGCGCGAGCCCAACTCATCTTCGGAACAGCCAGAGAGGTTTGCATCGCGAAAGAGCAGCAGTGGGCAGATACGTCATTGCCTCGTGGTTCGGCCAGTCTGGCAAGGCTGCGCGCCTGTCCGTGGGGTTGTGTGACACCGAATTTCCGTTGGTGACAAAGGCCGCGGGCTTTCACGTCTGGTCTCGTTCATCCATTGTTGTTACTGTCTCGGGCTCATCTCCGAGCCGACAGTTGTTCTGGCGCCTATGGAATGCATGCTCTCGTCGCAGGGTATTTACATCATATACGGCATCAGAAATGCACGTCGTCAGGAACCAAGCATGTACTGTTGCTACGAAAGCAGACAAGCAGGCACTTTGATGTTATTATTGTTTTTTTCTTGGCCGGAACGTTGCAGTACCCACTGGAGCTTTGTGCCTGCCGGCCGCCTTTCCGCTTCCGATCAGGGAAATGAGCGCCTTTTCTTTCATGCTTTCCTATTCGGCCCTTGCGATGGACTCTGTGCTCCGCGAATGGATCACGATAGGGCAAATTAGGCATAGCAGAGCCGGTTTTTGACACGCCCCATGGGCTTCTGTCTTTCCACGGTGTTTGCCGGTTGATGTTGTGAGAGGGTCTTTTGCTCTTCGTTTGCGCGGTTTGTGAAATGACAAAAGGGTCAAGCAACACTGTGGACACTGGCCGCCAAATGCTGCAGGGCACAGGCTCACCATTCCAAGTCCCCAGGGCTTCGAAACACGGGGAACACATGCACAAGGGCATTCTATATACACTACGATGGCGGTTTTGTTTATGCGCTTGGACCACGGCCCCGATCGCAATTGTCCTCGAACACTTGCATGCGGCTACTTCCAGCCGAAACGTCCCATGCAACGGCCATTAATACAACTCCCTGGCAAGTGTAACAGGAGTCATGCAAACCCGTCGCATTGACAAATCGTCTTTTATTTAAACCTGTTCTCCACGTTTATGCCAGCATTCATGCTCGCCACGGACGCTATTTTTCTGGGGATCAAGCACGCTGACCAGGAGTAGGGCTAGGGAGATCAAACAATTGGCGATTGGGACAGGGTCGTGCATCGCAAGAAAAAGTGGCGAGCGAAACAAAATTGATGCGCCAATGAGAAGGCTGGATAAACCCTGAACTTGCTGGGAATGCGCCGCTTTTTGCCTCTGAGCGTGCATCGCGCATCGCACTTGGTCCTTCCCAAATCGCCCGGCTTCTGCGGCCGCTAGCGACATTCGCCCAGCTGGTTCGCAAAGGATAGGAGAAGTTCAATGTCACTTTCGTCGGTTGAAGGGTGCCTTTGACAATGTCAATCAGGCTTCTCGGTATTCGCGAGCAGGATCAAATGTGGCTTGCGCAATGGCGCTGGGAGTCTCTTTTTGCTCTCGACGGCTTGCATGGGCTTGACGTCACTACCTATGCACATGTGCGCTGTACGTAGTTAGCACACACCAGCGACAGTAGGCAGGCGCAAGATGAAGTGATGACGCCGTGAAGCACATCATGGCTTTTTACATTTTATATTAGCCCTCGCCGCCCTCGCACGATGAGGAATCAGGCTTTAGCAGATAGACACTTGCAGGATGGTACATGGAGCGCGCGAGTGCCGATTTGCCACTGTCCGTGACCTTGCACATGCATATGCATCGTTCTTAGTCAGACCAAGAGTAAAAGGAGGATGGACGGCTGGCTGGCATTACCGAGGCGTCATTGGTGGACGATGACTGCTGCGGCTTGTTTTTTTTTTACTGCCACATGATCTTTTCGCACGTCCGGCCAGTCGCGAGCTGAGTCCGGGTTTGCGATGTAAATAGAGCCTCAAGGTGCGATTCGTGATGGCATGCTGTGTTCCTTTGCGCCAGCAGTCACCGCGGGGCATCGCGAAACGTGCTACCAGTCTACACGCAAATCACACACCTCTTACACGGATTAAACATGGACAATTGCGAGATGATTATTGACACAATGTTAAGCACAAAAAGCCCACGAGGGTGGGTAGACAAACACGCAGCACAAATGTGCAAGTGGCGGTATAGGGTAAGTTCACAATGCGACGCGTCGGATATCACGCGACGCATCGAGGATGCTATCCATCTCGCGGCTCATCTCCGGCCGCGGGGGTGTCTCACCTGCTACATACATTTACTACACCATGCCAGGCGCATTCCATCCATTTCTTGGCAAGAGACATGATGCAATACTCGGCAGCATCGCGCGCCTCACCACTCACTTCGTCCCACGACAGGTATCGCCATCGATTATATTCCACAGCACTTTCTACAAAGTCATATCCAACGGCACAGAAAATCGTACTTTTAAATTGAAAGATTGAATGCATTGTACCTTGTACATTAAAACCAAGATTAGGAATAAAACACAAAAAAAGTCCCTATACCAAAAAAAAGATGAATGAAGACGCAAAAGTGAAACGAGAGCGGTTTTTTATCACCATCCCAAAGTAGAGCGTAAAGTCCATTTTTCCAGACGCCGCATGCTGCTGGTCCATGCCCAGAGTTAAAATACACGCTGATTTGCGTTAATCCCATCCTCCTCGTGAGATTCACTCATACTTTTTCTTCCTCTTTCCAATTCTAGTCTGGGGTATCTTATCTGATACAACAAACGCTCCTTTGCTTACATCGCAAGGCTTTCAACCACTCGGCGTCACCACACTCAGCCACGACATTTGGCCATCAAGACTTATTGCGGGAACTGAAAGCCCTGAGGAAAGTTAGGCATGCCGTTGGGTAACGTGCCAACTCCGAATGGGAACCCGGGCATCTGACCACCCTGAGCCTGGTTGTTGGCTCCAGAGCCGCGGTCGTTCCCGCCACGCTGGTGACCACCGGTGTCGTCATGGCGCCAATCGTCGTCGCGCTGGCGCGTGGACTTGGGACCGTTCTGACCGCCCTTGTCGGTCTGCATGCGTCGGCTGATGGCCTTGGACGAAACACCGGCACCAATCTCGATATCCGGTTCCTCGACGGAAAGACCGGGCTCAATGGGTTGACCGCCACTGCCACCATACGGCGCAGTTAGCATCCACTTGCGATCGGCTTCCGTCAGTTTCGAGATCGGGATGATGCTGACGCCAGTAGCGTAGTCGCTGCAATCTCTGGGACCGAAACCAACTCCCCATCGTGTCTGTTTCAAGTTAGTGAATAGTCTATGGGAGTGAAATGGGTATTGTGACTTACGCGAAGAGGAATGTCCAGGTGTCTGTTGTCCTCCATGCTAGTCTTGGCAAGCTCAGCATCCTTCCGGGTCAGCATCTTGACAAAGGCATGTCTCTTGTCCTTGTTGACTATACAAGTCTGCACGGTGCCGTAGCGGCCAAAGATAGCGCGCAGCTCGGGTTCGGGACAGCTGTGATGTGAGTTAGTAGATGTAGTGTATGAAAAGGTCAATGGTATTACTTACGTCACACCTCCAACGAAAAGCGTGCGACTGAGAACGCGGATAGAGTTGGGAGGAAGGGTAGAATCATACTCGACCCATCTGTCGACGTGCGGTAGGTTCCCTGGTGACGGAGATCGACCACGACGACCAGGAGGGCTGCGCTGGCGGAAATCAGCTCCCCTGCGCCCGTTGCGATCTCTGTTGTCATCGTGACGGCCACGGGCAGGGCTGTTGCGGCCGCCAAAGTCACGTCCACTACGCGGAGAGCCGCGCTGACCCCATCGGTCGGGCGACCTGGAGCGGGATCGACCACCGCGAAACCCCTGGGGAGATCTGCCAACGTCGCCATACCCACGATCGCGAGGCTCATCACGCGGAGGGCCGTTAGAGGGTGCTCCCCAGGCCGGCTGGGCAGGGAAGGACCCTTGGGCAGCGGGGGCGGGAGCGGGTGCAGACTGAGCAGCCACACCTCCGCCAGTCATACTCTGGATCAAAGCAGGAATCTTATCAAATGGCACACCCTGATCAGCCAGCAGCTTGATTAGCATAATCTGTTGCTGAGTGTTGGGGTCCATGCCGCCGACGGCTGCGGCAGGAGCACTAGGCATCTGGGGAGCGGCATTCAAAGACATTGCTTGAGCCGGTGCACTCTGTCCTAGCATCTGAGCCAAATTAAAGGGCGCAGCGGGCGCGTTTACTGGCTGTGAGGCAGCAGGATATGACGAAGGCGCGTGTGACGAGGACACGGGCTGCGGCAAGGCAGAAGCCGGCATGCTATACGATGCAGCTGGAGTGGGCAGAGCGCCATTACTAGGAGCAGCCGAGCCAGCGGCGCCATTAGGTGTTGTGTTTTGACGGGCAATCTTGGCCAGAGCCTCTAGAATGGACGAGCCGTTGGCAGCGGCAGGAGCAGGAGCCGAAGCAGCGCTAGATGCTGGTCGACCTTGCAGCGATGCCATCACGTTCGGTGGAGGGCTACCAGGAGGGGTTGTTGAGGTTTCTGTGAGAGAATGATACGTTAGAAGCTGGACAGCAAACGAGTTGCCTTGTCAAGTACTAGCAAAGTGCACCGCAAGAGTGATTTGTGACATACTGGCTTGAGCAGGCGAGCTAAGGCCCTGCCTGAAGGATGCGAGCATAGACGGGGGGAAAGTCTGTCCCTTTTCCCAGATATCGAGCAGCTTCTTTATTTTTTCCTACACGGCGAGGCAATGGTGAGTCTCTTTATTGCAAAAACAGTCATGGTTGACGAGTGGTGTCTTGTTGAGACGGGTTCACGTTGCAGGGCGCAGTAGCAGATGCAACAACCAAGACATCAGTCGACTATCAAGTGATGTGCGTACCTTTTGATCTTCAGGGGCGGATTGACTAATGTCATTCATCAATACGGGCATCAGCTCGGTTACTCGGTGCACTCCAGCAGCATATGTGCCATCGGGGGCAGAACTGTTTATGGGTTGGCCTTGTGCCTTGGCTTGCTCGAGCCATTTTCGGGTTACTGAGTCTACGACGTAGAGAACGCCAAGCTTATGGGTTCCCGGAGTCTTTTTGAAATGGGTGTAAATTTTTTGAATGAGGACGGATTCAGACTGTTATGGTGAAGGATTAGAATTGAACGGGCAGCGGGGGGCGTTGTCGGCGAATCTTACCTGAATATTGGTAACGCAAAGCGAAGTCAAACTGGTGATGCGAGAACCAGAGACGCCAGGCGGCTTAAGGTTTAGCATAGCCTGAAGGCCAGTCTCAAGATCTGTTACTGCTGAAGCCATGATGGTATTTTGCGTCCGTCACTTTCCTCCCAGGGGTGAAATGATTATGAGGAGCAGCAGTGCGCGCTTATGCGGCTAGTGTAGCAAGAAGCAACCCGGTGAAGCGAGAGCAACTTGCAAATGATGCCAGAGTCGTCCGAAGAGTTCTAGAGGTGGTGGCCCGAAGAAACAAACAGTGAATGTCCTACAAGGAGGCGCGAATACTGGCACGACGAAGGCGAGGTCTGTCTGTCTTCAAGTACGATACGAGGAGAAGAAATAGGCCCGACAGTACGTGATGGTCGATTTGCAACACGATTTCTGATATCGCAGGTGGTGAATGCGAAGAGCAGCAGTCCTTTTTACTAGGGTAATGCTCAGGCAAATGCGACGCAGTCACTGACTTGGCAGGTTATTATCGCCTCAAAAAGGAAATTACCGACGAAAGTATGGATTAACACGAGCCGCGGGTGAATACGAAGAGGCAGACTGGCAATAGAGCACGGCTGCTACTTGAGAAAACGCGAAAACGTGATGTACGAAGAGAGTTGTCGATGAAGAGGCCTGGCGGACGGTGCTGTGGCGAGAAGGATGAAGAAGGAAGAATCTGCAGCAAACAGTGGGAAGGGGGGCAGGGCAGGTCAAATAGAGGCTTGGCCGGCACTTGTTTATTGGGAGTCACGAGTTGCTTATGTAACGCAACCATGTTTCACAGTGAGTACTCAGCACAGTAGCACTGTAGCAGCCTGGCAGCCCGGCAGGCCGCAGAAGAAGATTTGCAGGGCGGTCTGTCTAATAATAAAGTCAAGCATAGAATAACCATTTATTATTGGCATTGTGACACAGTAAAGAAGCTGAGGCATCTGTACATGACATTGAACGGTTTTTGTTTTCGTCGGTGCTTTTCTCTTGGGAGAAGGGGATTTCGTGCCGCTGTAGGATATCGTCCGACTTGTATGCACAGGCTAACTTACCTTTTTAGGAGGATACGTCTAAGTAAGTAGAAGACGGGGTGAAAAGATGCAATATTGGCGAGCTCATCTCGTAATTCGGGTAAAATTATGGGTAGCACTTGGTAGCACTTGGTAGCACGTGGCGGCACTTGGTAGTACTGGTAGCAACTCCAGCGGCTGCGGGAGCGGGACAAGGGTAAACCAGTAAATAGAGATAAGAGATGGTCAAAGGTCACGTCTCACTTTCTGTGAGCAGTGAAGATACATGAGCAGTAAGTAAAGATATAATCGGCCCGCGATAAAAACCCGGGGGATGAGGACAGTGAGCATTACGGAATTGTGGATAGCGATCGGACTTTGGTGTCTGCGGTAATATTGAAGCAGGAAGAGGACAGTGAGCGACGGAGCGTACACAGTAAACTTTGGGGCCTGCTTGCCTGGGAATGAGATGCAAGGAGTCGTTGCCAAGTATTTAATTTTGGAGAGCGTGTTGGGCGGAATTGTGATTGCGTTGGGAGATTTGGCTGTACGGAATTTTCCAGCAAATGGTAAACCAGGTAGACAAGTAAGTACCTGCGTACCCTGTCAAAAATTTTGCATCGCCAGTGACGTAGCACACAGGTGTACCTTGTGCGCCCAGGTAATTGCAGGGCATCGTAATCGCATCATTCACTGTAACAAGCGCTAAGTTGAAAGCCATTCCCGCGTTTTCGCTCCCAACTCGCAGAGCCGCACTCTCGGCATAATAAATTTCCTGCATCTTATCATTGAGCAGTGGATCATGTCTATGAAATTTTAGAGGCTGGACGCTGCAAGTATTACCCGAGCAGCAATAATGCTGAGCAGAGGTGCAGCCATCAGCGGCTCAGCATGACGACAGAGGTAGGGAGTTTCGAGTTTTCTTTCCCTACTGCACTGGCGACTCTGGGAAACGTAGCCATGCATGAACCATTACTTTTCTTATATCTGAAATTTAGTAAAAAAGGGAACAAAGTGTTTCCAATGCAACTGGCCTACAGCTTGCAGCCCACCAAAAACCAAAACCAGAAGCCCCATCCCCCGTCCAGCAACCCCAATGTAATTTTTTTTCCGGGCCTAGCTCCTTGGGTCCCTGCTCACCTGCTTGCCTGGCGCCGTTGCTTTGCTCGCGGCTGGGGCTGGCTGGTCCGTGTCTTCCATCTACTAAGCCGGCCGACACAGACAAGGGCCTTCTTACTGTACTTTTTTCCTCTGCGCTTTTTTACCCCCTTCATACCCATCCCATCCGACTCGACTGTTTCTTTCTTCCTATTCTCCGTCTTCGCCTGATTCAGTTTCCATTCTAACCAATTCATTTCTGGTACACAATGGCTTCCGTCACCCGTCTCAGCAACTCTGCCTTGAAGGCTTCGCTTCGCGCTCCTGCTTTCGGAGCTCGCTCTGTCGCCTTCAACTCGGTTCGCTGCTACTCTGCCAAGACTCAGGTCCGTGTGCTCCGCGATACTTGCCTCGATCCAATTCGTACCTTGCCAGCTTACACTTCTCCAGACTCTCAAGGAGCGCTTCGCCGAGCTGCTGCCCGAGAAGATTGACCAGATCAAGGCCCTTCGCGCGTTCGTTACCCTCCAGCCGCCCTCTCCGAGCCTCGATCAATTACTGACATGATATCCTCGCAACGCAGCGAGCACGGCTCCAAGGTTGTTGACAAGGTCACACTCGACCAGGTCTATGGCGGTGCCCGTGGTATCAAGGCCCTCGTCTGGGAGGGCTCCGTCCTTGACTCCGAGGAGGGTATCCGTTTCCGTGGCAAGACCATTCCCGAGTGCCAGGAGCTTCTTCCCAAGGCCCCCGGCGGCAAAGAGCCTCTTCCTGAGGGTGAGATTGGCAGATCCGAATTCCTTTTACTTGCGCACGACTAATCCGAGCTTCCCATAGGTCTCTTCTGGCTCCTTTTGACCGGCGAGGTCCCCACCGAGCAGCAGGTCCGCGACCTCTCTGCCGAATGGGCCGCCCGTTCCGACATTCCCAAGTTCGTCGAGGAGCTCATCGACCACTGCCCTACCGACCTCCACCCCATGGCCCAGTTTTCTCTCGCTGTCACTGCTCTCGAGCAGACCTCCAGCTTCGCCAAGGCCTACGCCAAGGGTATCAACAAGAAGGAGTACTGGACCTACACTTACGAGGACTCCATGGACCTGATCGCCAAGCTCCCCAACATTGCTTCGCGCATCTACCAGAACGTCTTCAAGGGTGGCAAGGTGGCCCCCATCCAGAAGGACAAGGACTACTCCTTCAACTTTGCCAACCAGCTCGGCTTTGGCAACAACACCGACTTCATTGAGCTGATGCGTCTCTACCTGACCATCCACACCGACCACGAGGGTGGCAATGTCTCTGCCCACACCACCCACCTTGTCGGCTCTGCTCTGAGCTCCCCCTTCCTCTCCCTCGCCGCTGGTCTCAACGGTCTGGCCGGTCCCCTCCACGGCCTCGCCAACCAAGAGGTGCTCAACTGGCTTACCGAGATGAAGAAGGTCATTGGCGACGATTTGTCCGACGCCAACATCACCAAGTACCTCTGGGACACCCTCAAGTCCGGCCGTGTCGTCCCTGGCTACGGCCACGCCGTCCTCCGCAAGACTGACCCTCGCTACATGGCTCAGCGCGAGTTTGCTCAGGCCAAGATGCCCAACGACCCCATGTTCCAGCTTGTTAGCCAGGTCTACAAGATTGCCCCTGGTGTACTGACTGAGCACGGCAAGACCAAGAACCCCTTCCCCAACGTCGATGCCCACTCTGGCGTCCTTCTCCAGCACTACGGCCTCACCGAGTCCAACTACTACACCGTCCTCTTTGGTGTTTCCCGCGCCATTGGTGTCCTTCCTCAGCTCATCATTGACCGCGCTGTTGGCTCTCCCATTGAGCGTCCCAAGTCCTTCTCCACTGCCAAGTGGATTGAGCTTGTCAAGAAGCTGTAAATTTGCACTCGACGTGCCTGTTTGACTAGAATGAGATAGAACAAGGAGACGGGGTTATAACTTTAGACGCGTGGACTTTTTTTGATCTTTTGTTTTGCCACGGATTTGGGATGATGGAAAAGCTACTTCAAACGCAACGGGAGCGACGACTTGCGGTTGCCGGGATGGCGTTTGACTGCTTTTTTTTGCGATACAGAAGAATTCGGTAACGCAGCTGATGCCACCAACTGCTTAGCCCAGCAGATGCAATGTAAAATTTAAGTAATGGACCAATATTCAAACTCTTTACTCTACCCGATGTGCCTGTAATTTCCTGAGTCTTTTTTAAAATTCTGTTTGCAATTTGATGAGATCGTGCACCACTCCATCCAGCCAGTCAGTCCTCTGTAGGCTGGGAAGGATGTTGCAAATTGCTCTTCACAATGACTTAATTGATAACTTGGAGAGCAAACGCTTCCCTCTAGCTATTTCAAATACAAGCCCCGTGGCCTCTATAGCCGGACCACCGCACGTGACGAGCCATGGGCCGGGACAAAGTCGTCCTCAACTTCACGGCAACCGAAGCGAGAGAGGCCAGTTGCGCTTCTCTCCTAACCGCTTGGTCATAATCACGATCTCATGCCCTGAGTAACTGTAGACAAGCGCTTGGCAGCCTTTTTGAAGCCCTTTCGAGCTAACAGCGTCATCTTCTCAGCCCTCTCCACAGTGTCGGGAACCACCGCCACCGCCACCGCTTGGTCTGGATCGCGACGATATCGGGCAAAGTGAAGCACCATCTCCAGCACATGCTTGCCGATGCAGTCTTCCGTCTTTTTCCAGGCAAGATCCCTGGCTTCTTGGAGGGCTTTCTTGGCCTGAGCGTCGTGGTCGGTCTGCAGCCCGGCGGCTACGCGGTCACCACCACCACCACCATTCGTTTGCGTCGCGCTGTCTAGATGACACGTTTCGCAGATTGGACAGGTTTCGCTCGGCGGCGTCAAAAAGACAGTGGTCCAGCCGATGCTTGAATGCGTGGCTTGTCCGCCCCTTTTTTCGCGCGCGTCCATCATGTGGCTGATCAAGGCGTCCATCATCAGCGCCCTCGACGCCTTTGCCATCCGCGGAACACGACGGCACAGCGAACAGGTCCAAAACAGCGGCACTCGAAGAGGAAGCCATTCCGTGCCGTGGCGCTGGCGCAAGCGCTCCTTCCAGTCGCTGCCGTTGCAGAGAGATGCCGAATATGCTTCGCCGCAGCGGTCGTCGCGTGCGTTGGGCTCGCAGTCCTCGATGACGATGAAGTGGCGCCTGTCAAGATTAGCGACACGTCTCGCAGATAGCGGGGTTATTAGGAACGTGGTGACTTACTTCCAGTTCTCACCCGGAAGGGTGTCAGAATGGTACACTTGATTGCAGACAGGACACGTCAAGTTCTCGTCGCTGGGGCAAGGCCTGTTGATACTGGCCTGTTTCTGCTGCAGATTACGACTGAGAACAGAGTCCCTAAGATCCAGATTGCGGACGGCTATCTGATGCCCGTCCGAGGCGGCTTCAGTCAACGATGTGGCAAAAGCGGCGATTCGGGTGCCCTTTTGCCGTGCGGTATCGACGAGGGCACTGGCGTGTCTCGCTACCGTGCCCATGGCCTGCGATCCTCTGGAAGGCTTTCTTTCGGGGAGAAGCACCGGCGGCTCTTTTATGTCGTCTGTATCGTAGAGGGTTCGATAATGTCGGAAAAGAATCATGTTGACCAAAGTCTCGTGTACATGAGCGGACTGGTCCTTTGTCGCGTGATCAGGCTCGCAGCTCGTCTCTGTAGGTTCCGAATATTGCTTCAACCCTGAGTAACTGTATTGAGATTGGCTGATACGGGGATATCGAGAATTTACACAATCTCGAACCGATTGATTGAAGGCGGAATCATCGTGTCGTCGCCGATAGTCTATAATCTTCATTCCGAGGCCTGTCTCTGTGTGGTATCGATAATTGGCGGCGAATCCTTGCAGTCTGTCGAGTGTGGAACTAATTAGACCAAGCGTGAAATTGATTTTGTTCAAGACGATCAAGAAGTTGTCGCCTAAAAGTTCTTCAGACGTGGTGCTGGCCGTTTTCGACGTCAAAAGGAGTTGCATGCATGAAGTCATCTGCGACTCGACGCGGCCTAGATGAATCTTCAAAGCTCTCAGCTGAAAGTCGATAGATTGTCCAAGCTCTTCAGGAGCTGACTCGAGATGCGAGTCCAGACTGGACCCATGTTGGTTCCCTGCTTTCAGATCCAATTCCCAGCGCCGAAGCCGACCCTGCAAATGTGCGAATGAATAATCAAGCGTGACTCCAACTTTTGGTAAGCAGATGGGCTCAAGGAGAATGAGTGCTTGGAACAAGCGGTGGCAGTACGTTACTATCGCAGCTACTGAACCGCTACTTTCGTTTGAACTCATGCTTGGCGATGTGATGGGTAGTTTTGTGAGCCGACAAGTTTGGTGGAAAGAAGCAGAGATTGCCGGGATTCTAGTTGAGCGTCTCTAATCTTTCTAGAACAAAGCTTTATATGCATTTACTTTAAATGCTAACAGAAGGTAAAGTTGGGCCATTGTGTATCTGGTGCGACACTGATCGGGAGGCAGCTCGACGGGAGGGTGCGATGCGGGCGCCTATATGACGGAAGGGCAACCATCGGGAGAAGAAAAGAAACAGCAAAGGAAGAGGGCACAAGGTCACGATCCGTATGAAAGAAAGATGCGACCGTGGAGGCGAATCTAGCCAGACGCGGGGTCGCGACGCGCGCAAGTCTCGAGTACTACCCACCATATGCTATGACTGTGGAAACCACGATGCCACCAACAGTCGCGAAAGAAACTTCCAATGGAAAAGATTGATCTAGTAAGATACTCACTGCTTGTGTTCCTTTGCTTCAGTGTGTGAATATCGACTCGACTGCCTACATCTCTTGGAGTAGCCGAGTTGGGTAAGCTGGACAATCGGTTCTTTGAGCCGCACGAGGGAACAGAGTGCCCAAATCGACAAGTCAGAAATAAGACTAGATTCAAAGCTATTAAATTATGAAAAATAACCGGAAACTTCCCCTCCGTGCCAAGCTACTCAGAGTTTCGAGTCGTTGCTTGTATGTTTACCAAAGTGACGCTTCTCCGTCACTCACACGCCTTTTTCCCCTCTCTTTTATGTACTGCCACCCATGCTCGACTACACGTCTTTGATGTCTTTTTAAGCACTATGTACTGCAAGGAAGTATACAGTCAAATACAACGCTTCAAGCATCAGCTCGTAGCAATCACTACTTCAACACGGTGGCTTACGGACCATGTTGGTTGCGGACAGAGGTGCAAGTGCGCGGTGACGTTGCTTTTTCTAAACAGCCAATTTGGAGCATGATATGGTGACACAGCCAGCGTCCAAAAAATTCGAGACGTACAGTGCATAATAAATGACAGCTGTCAATTTGACACCTCCTGCAGTGACACGTTACACCGTTGCCTGGAAAGCTCTCTCTCTCCGTCCGCGAGCAAAGGTTGGACAACGAGGCCGCCCAGCGGGCCCCGGCGCGAGCGAGGTGTCACAGAGCGCCTTGTATTTCGGAATGACGACCAGAAGAGCCCTGATCGGGGAGTCCTACGGGGGCCACTAAGAAGAAAGTGAGAGTGCGAGAAATTGGAGGGGCGTTGAGTTTTACCGTGCAAAAAGCTGCATCGCTCCGCGGACCGATCCTGGGGATGCCGTGTCAAGGCCACTTGCGCAATTTCCACCCGAGATACCGCACCCTTGCAGTCCAATCGCAAAAAAGTACATGCAGTTGGGCAGCTACCGAGCATGCCCAGTGAATGCACATCAGGCTCGCTGTGGGGTGTGAGGCGATTGATTGTTGGGAACAAGCGCAGGCAGGGCACAGCTATGACTGGACGCGAGGCATATACACCGCCCTTTTTCTTCCTGAGAAGTCATACGTCTGCCATTTGAGTCAGAAGATGAGCAGTCTCAGGCTCCCATCCCATCAAAGTCCCGCTGATTGAAAGGTATCAGAAGACCGCCACCACGATGCTTCAATTTGATCCGCTTTGATATGATGACCCTGCATATGATGAACCTATTCTTCTGCCATTAAATTGATGGAATGAAAATTTCCGAGTATAAACTCATTTGTAAATAGGCTAGCTCATCAAACATTTCTCTATGAGTGGCAGATCGTCTTGCCAATGACAGCCTCGCATATTGCTTTTCCACTGCTGGCGCGTCTCATATGAGGACGGGTTTCGGGATGATGATAGCGCTCCTCTGTGAAAAGGAATGGCTCTAATTCATGTAGAGAATGGTACTCTAAACTGTCAGTTCACTTTCAGTGATTGAGAAACGTTCCTCCGTTTTTTAGATGGCTTCGCTTTCCTGCAAGGAAGCGCTCCGAGCAAGCCATCCACAGACTGGACAGCAAAGAGGTATTTCCTATTCTCGGTCATCCGACGAAGAGCATCCAAGGGCTAGCTTGAAAGTCTCGTCGGATGAAAGCCTCTAAACTTAAAGCTCAGGCATCACTGGTTCACCGTCACATCCCACTCTTTTAACAACCTTTAGCAACGAGAAAACAGCCGTTCTACGAGCTGGTGTCAATCGATCTTCAAGAAGAAAAAAGAGAAAGCCGTTGAGCAATTGCGGTAGACGGTGGACTCGGAACTTCTCTCTCGAGAGAAGCGTGTTGGGACGACCCCAGATGGTGGCTTAGAGGCTCACTATTTGCCATGTAAATACCGCTACGGTTTCAACCCAAAATGATACAACGGTGCCGCAAAATGACAGCTTGACGGCAGAAAGTCACTGCACAAGCGGCGTAAACCACTTACATTACGATCTTACAGGCGGTACTAAGGACCTCAGCAAGTGCATCAGGCTGAAGCCATGTTGTAAATGGTGATGTGGCGTTCGACTCACATGTAGCCAGGTCGCAACGATTGGGCACAACGGCCCTGCGGCGCATTTTCTTCAGGCCCCAAGATAATCTGAGGGTGCCTGGTGAAATAGATGCCTAGGCACACCCTTTGCTTTTTTTGCCTCGCAAGATGAAAAGCCAGACTTGATACTCAAATAAGTATGACAAAAGAGAATCCGCCGCTTCTAATTCTACCTTCCGAGGCTTAATCTTGGAACTTTCGGCTGGACACTATCCGCACGAAAAGCGATCGGGATACCGATCTTCCATGATGGGCGCGAAACCGAGCAGACAGTGATGCAGCCCCAATAGCTTTCTTCCTTCTAAGAATACAAAAAACAAATGAAAGCATGCAATATATATCACCAATATGCCCTCCAAAGTTGACTTGCTTCGGTGTGAACGGAAATTTACCAGATTTTGACGAGCTGAAACCGCAGGCAGTTCGAATGATGGAGGGACGACTGCAGAGAATGCGGCTCTACCATGACCTACTGAAATGCAACTCTTGATTGATGCTGAACACCTTTACTGATCGAGTTTCGGATGTGGTCGCTCGGTAGCCCAGGTGGATGCTCAGCCCTCGCGTCAGTCAACTCAACCCTCGCGTCAATCCGCTAAACACTCGCGTCCGACTACTCAGCCCTCGCGCCAGCCAACTCAGCCCTCGTATCAGTCAACTCAGTTCTCACATCAGCCAATTCGGGCCTCGCATCAGCCGATCCAGTCCTAGTATCGGCCAACTCAGGTTCAGCAGATGCGCCATATCCTATCTAACGGCGCCCAGGTGGCAGGTAGCCCGGTACACTGGAGTGGTCGGACGGGGAAGCGCCATATGGAACGCGAGGCTCAGGGGATGAGGCATAACGGTGACGCGAGCGTTGAGTTGGCTGGCGCGCGGGCTGAGTTGGCTGGCGCGTTGGCTGAGGAGTCGGATGTAGGTGTTGAGCGGATTGATGTGAGTGGTGAGGTAATCTACTTGGCCTCGAGGAGGAAGAAGTCCTACTCAAAAGCTGGCCGTCACTGTCATAGAAGGATTGTCTGTAGCCATTGACGTCTGGGGACTGAGAATGTTCGCTGTCGATTGAGGATAAAGACGGCTTGAAACATGGCCTCGAGAAAACTTCATCATTGTGCGTACTAGTGGATGAATTCGTGTATACCGATGAAGTGAGCTCACTCGTCATGGAGGGCGTAGAGGACGACGATGAAGGAGATTCGGTCCCACTCTGTGACTGGGCGCCGGCAGTATCAAGTCTGCGGTAGGTGAATTCAAAGGATAATGCAAGCATATGCTGTTCGATGCATTGCTGCACTCTCGCATGCGTGTCATCTTTCGCGGATCCGGTGTTTGCTGTTTGCCGACCGGCCTTGGCCGTGCGGTAGAGATAGCGTTTTCCGCATATAGGACAAGTATCGGAAGGTCGAGGACAGGTCATATAACTTAGCTGAGCCAAGCTGAAAGTCTCGTTGGATATTTTCTCGCCGTGAGAGCCGTGCAGATGCATAACCAAATCTTTGGCCATCAAGTCAAAAGAATCAAATTCCACCGGTGAGACAGCATCGCAAGTCGGACATACCCATTGGACGTTTCTATTAAGATCGCAGACCCAGTCCGATCCGTGATGATTTTGCATATGAGTTGCCCACTGTGCCGGAGTCTCGAAAGAGGGTGGGTTATTTCGGTCGCATTCCTTGGCCAAGCAGACGTATGGTTTAGTTGTGTGCAGAAAGTGACAACTATTTGGTCAGTCATGAGCTCATGTAATAAGGATGAAGGTAGATGGCGGCTCACAATTCTGGATCTGAGGACAACGATAGCTCAGAACAGGCCTCGGCGCAAACTGGGCAAATGTGTTTATGCTCTGTTCTAGAACCGGGTACCTCAGTGCTTTCGATAGGCAATCTCCATTCCGCGGTTTTGGGATCGGTTGCATCGATGCGCTTGTGCTCGCAATCTCCGTTGTAGAGTGTCTTGTAGTGAGTGAAGAGAACAGCATCCGCCAAGACTTTCAAGAGCCCCGCGGGTTCGCTACCTGGCGCACATGCTCTTTGGGAGCCGGCTTCGGCCAAGTTGAAATATTTCGTTTTCAGCTCAGCCCACCGGCCGAGAATATCGTGAGGAGCTTCCGGCGTCAGGTAAGGAAACCGAGTCTGGATGTGTCTGATGACGCCGTTGTTCAAGTCGTAGTCCTCATGCTTACTTCGATACTGTGCGACTCGCCGCCCGAAGCCGGCTTTGGTGTGAAATAGTAAAAGATTTGCAAATTCCTGTAGCTCTGTAAGGGACAATTCAATTTCGGCGAATTCAAGATGAAAATGATTGTCGGGAAGCCCTGGTGTTGCCGATTTCAGAACTGCCAAAGTCACTGGTCAGCGTAGTTGTAGGAGAGTGAGCAGGGATATATTGTTCTACCATGCAGCGAAGTTTTCTGTAGGATCTCTAGATAGGCCTCTATCAGGCAACGCACTTTGTATCTGGATGGATCCAGCAGTGAATCTAGGTTTGTGCCCTCGTCATCCCACACGTTGAGCGACTTGGCCCATTGCAGTAGCCTAAGCTGTGCGGTCTCGCTCCTGCGCCTGTCCTTGTCCTTGAGAGGCAGGCTGGTGATGGCAACGAGTAAATTGTCACAAAACTCTGCTCTCGAGTAGATTGAGTTGGGATCACGTTGGGGGCCTTCCCTCATCGTGATGATCGTAGAAGATGCTTGGTGCTTGGTGCGTGTTGCGTGTTTGCGTGGCCGACGAGGTCTTAGTAGGTACCAACGGAGTACGGAGTAGTATGCAACAAGGTATTCTACGGCGGGGGAATGCTCTCGTTTTAGCGCCCGGTGAGGTTACACGAAAAGCATCAGTCAGCAGCCACTGCATGTGCCACATTCCGGATGCAGCAACAACACTATCCGGGCACCGCCACATGACATGAGACAGTCACAGAAATTGAAAATGACCTGGCAACCTGAGCGCCTGTCATCTTTGTGCGACGGCCCAGGTCCAAGAGTCACTACATTGAACGGCTGAACGAGTATCCTGCAGGCTGCCACCCACGTTTGCCACGCCCGAGGCTGATGGCTGTCAGGCGTGTCCAAGCAAATGAAGTATCAGCAGGTGTCACAGTGCCTTGTCTTGAATTGCTAGCCACCTTGCCACGGCAGACTGATCAGGTGAGCACAGCCTCACTGGGAGGAAGAAAATCAGCAAGCATTGTTCCGCATGTAGCCGCACCCGGTCACCGGTCACTGGGCATACAAGCAACCAGTACGGGTACATGCTCAAAGTGTTGGAGCCTGGCCAAGGACGGGAGGGCAACGCAGACTTGCATATGCATGTTTCAATCCAACTTTGCTTTGACCCAAACTTGCACAACTTCCAACTTGTTCGTATTCATTGCTGGCATAGTCTTCTTCCGTTGGTGAACACGTGGCATGCATTCCTGTTCTTTATGCGCAGAGGCCTTGCCTTTCGTGCGCACTGCGTTTCTCAACTGCCCAAGGACCACTGAACGACGACATATTCGCATCATATTTGTACCTATTTAAAGCTTGCAACATCCTATGAGGATACGCCCAAACAGTATGATATGAGCCACGACTATTCTGCGGCGCCAACTGGCATGAGCTGGCTTGTTATGGCATGAGGCGCGCAACGTGTCGCGCAACAGCTCAAAGCGACTACTCAGCTGCGATCCAATTCACATCGGGCTCGACTTGCCAGCTTTCTTGCACATCTTCTCCATCGAAACCCTCTTCGACGTCCACGTCAAAAGCATCTGCTTTCTCCAGCGCAGGCTTAGCATTCCCATCACCCACAAGTTCTGCACCGTGATAATATCCTTTCGCAACAAGATGCTCTTTCCCAACAATAATAGATCTCCTCCTATACTTGAGTTTCGTGACCTTGATTGCGAATATGACATCTGCCACTTCAGCCATTTCCTGACTCGAGACGCTTCCACGAGCCCAGTGCATGCGCGGACCAACCGTGACCGGACCGCAATCAAGACCAAGCTCGCTTTGCATCTCGAGTTCCCCATCACGACGAACCATGACAGCTTTCTTGTTGCAAAATCTCAAGCCGGTGATCATGTAGAGATAGCCGCCGTATTGGGCCAAATGCTTCTGTACCGCTGCGGAGCACTCGACGGCTCTGAGGAAGTCGGATTTTCCAAGTGTTATCTGCAGGCCATGCATTTCGGGAATGAAATAACGGTTTGAAGATTGAGTCTTGCTGCTGAGACGCATCTTGCCACCAAAAACGGCCGAGGCTGCGTCTGCAAAAAAGCCAGCGCCCCCTGAGCTTGCCGCTTGCGCAGTGATGGACACATTGAACATGTGCGACGCTTTGATGCGATGCTCATCAAAAGTTACAATTTCATCATCGCCATCGTTGATGATTATCATGTCCTTGATACTGCTAATCAGGTGGCCAATGCATAAATCTCCCTTATGCATCATCGTTGGCAAAATATGGTAATCGTTGACTCGAGGAGCCATTTGGAGGCCTGCCAAGGGCTGAATCGCCAAGGTCTGCTGGGCGAAGTAAGTGTAACATGAGAGGACTCGGTCTATTTACCTACGCTACAGTCGCTATGGATAATGAGCTGCCGCGCACGCAATCGCCAGTCTATTCAGGTGGAGAGAGGCTGAGGGGCGCAATTGACCACGGACTATGCTGCAACCTGCAGTTCAGCTTGGGGTTACACAGCATGTTGAAGGATCTAGAGCCTGATCGACAAATTACCCCGCGATTGACACAACAGTCGGGCATTGCTTGGCCCCCAAAGATGAAATGCTCCATGAATATTGCTGGGCACAGCGGATCGGAATGAAAGACTATGCGCTTCCATTCATGCATCGAATACAACCGCAACGAATATAACACTGAGAACTACTTGACGCGGAGAAAGATGCTTCGTCACCATCATAAAACAAAAAGACGCAAAGGTTGGGCAGGATATACATGCAATAGTAACGAACGAGTTCCTGCAAGCCACAACGCCACACGGCAAGCAAGAACTGCGACAGTATGCTGTGCCAACACTGCAGCCGGCAAAAAGGAAGGCTACCTATGCAAGGCTTGGGGGAAGGTTGTACTGGCAACGCTGGACGGTCCTTCTGCTTACGAGAAAGGTTGGCTTTCACTCAAATAACTAGTACCTGCTACGATCACAGCGAACTTGTTCATCCTCTTCAAACAACTTCACTAGCGACACTCGACAGAATGACCCAAGATGCTATGCCGACTGGTAGGCTCATCGAGCCGCCCCACGTTGAGCAAACAGAGATCGGCGCCGGAGTTGGGGCGCAACGATGTATTTACCCCCCATCTCCTCTTAAAATGACTGCTGCGACTTTCGAATATCCTGCTTTTACTAACTACTGGGAAATAGTGCGAGGGCCGAATCTACCAACGACCTCGGAGAGGCAGACAATAGACAAATGCCGTGAGGACCTGAAAAGGCTCATCAAAAGCAAACATGGAAAAGTTCTTGGCACCAACAGTACCATTACCTCCACCAGTCGACCGCCGAGGGACGAGCCTGTCATTGATCTCCCAGAGGGGCTCAATGATCCGTACATGACTCAAGGACCAGTCGGCTTCGCTGGTGATCTTGCTGAAACAGTCAGCGAGTTGAGATCTGTCACCCAGCAACACGTTCATGAAAAAATGGACAAACTTGTCTTGGCTTTGAAAAGGCAGCTAGGCAACTGCAAACCTCCCCATTTGCTCCGCCTGCGGCTGAGTGGTTTCAAGCGGCGCCCTTTGGAGACATGCAAGTTCTACATTAGCCCACGTCATTTTGATGGCAACTACGAATGGGTGTACTGCACCGGGAATTTCACGCGGTATGTATCTTTTGCTATTCTGTTCTCTGTGTTCCGTTCCTCACCTGGGCTCTTGTTGTTGTAATAGTGTTGCCGGTGTCTTTGACCAGATCTATGGTGATGTGACCAGCCGTTGATCCTTTCTGGAGCCTAATGAGCAAACAGGCATAGCCCGACCTCCACAGAAAGGCCAAAGCTTTGCGAGCATATCCGCAAAGCAGAACATGATTGCAGATCTGTATGCATTTCTGTTGTCCCCCAAGGACAAGTACGGCCGACTGTGAACAGGCGCGAGACGAATCCAAGGGTGCCGCAAGGTCTTGGAGAGTACCAGCTGAGCATGGGCTACGGTGACCCCGTCCGAACGAGACCGATGAGAAGCTTGGCTGAACTCATTGAACTTTCTCAAGTAGAAAGGGACCGCACCAAACCCATGTCTGTCAAGGATAGATATCGTCTTTGCTACAACTTGGCACTTTCTGCCTATTGTCTTAGCAGCGCGGCTTGGAGACGACTTCGCTGGTGCAAGCGAAAGACTTTTGACGCAAACGTATTCCTTCAGCATGACTCAACGACAGGCGTCATATATGACCAAACAGAAGCATATCTCTCCTGTCCTATTGAAGCTCCTTTGCCACAGTTTGAGGCGGGTCCAGACTTGAAGTGTGATTTGAATCTATTGGAGCTGGGCAAAATTCTAGTCGAGGTAAGATTCTGGAGAAGACCAGACGTCTTCAGCGAAGCACATGGCCGATCATGGGAAGAAGGAATTCGAAGGCAATTGGGACTACTGATCAAAGACCACCCCGATTTGCTCGACTCTGAAAGTCCCTTTGTCGATGCCATTCAAGCGTGTCTCAGTTACGAGGGCAAGGTTGCTGCGAAAAAGAAAACCAGTCGCGAATTTTTGACCTTTTTTGAGGACCGCATTCTGAAGCCGCTCTCGATATTGTTGCCTGATTGCCCTGGTGCTGAGGAAGCAAAAGATGATTATCTGTTCGACGTCGAGACGCAGCGCGAGCCACTCACAGTGCTGCCACATAAAAGGGAACCAGGACCAAAGAGGTAACTATGTATCCTTGTCCGGCCACAACAATGGACGAAACAAAGAGTATCAAGAATCAAGAGCTAATGAGACTTTAAAGTGCAAGAGCAAAGGAGTTCATGTCAAGAATGCAAAAATTTGCAATCTCGTACGTAAATCCACTCTCTGTCAAGTCAAGAACGCCATTGCCAGAGAATCGGAGCAGAAAGGTTCGTGTAGCGGTCATCGACAGTGGCATATCTACTGGCGACTCGGAAATTCGAATTGCGCTGCGCGACTCGGACATTGGACTTGGGCTGCGTGACGGCAGAATTGCAGGGCTGCGCAACTTTTGCGGAATCAGTGTTGATGATTGCGAAGACTACCATGGCCATGGAACCACTGTCGCCAAGATACTGCTAGAAGCCGCTCCTCAGGCGGAGATTTACATTGCAAAGGTGACCAACTCGTCGACTGTTTCAGATGAGGAGCTGCACAACGTACGCAAGGCAATCAATTGGGCCGTTCAGGTTTGGGATGCGGACATTATCAATCTTTCGCTCGCGATGAGGGTCGAATCACGCGACATTGATGAAGCACTATCGCACGCTTTGCTTCCAGGCTCCAAAATCATCTTTGCCGCCGCACATAACAATGCCGGCCATCACGAAGGCCCGTCGTGGCCAGGCAGAAAGCTTGGCATCATTGCGATTCACTGCACCGACGGAGACGGCCAGCCGCTGGGCACAAACGCAAGCGTTGGCCGCGAAGACTACTTTGCGACCCTGGGCCTCGACATTCCCATCAAAGAGCAATTTGCGACGACCAAGTCGCAGTACGTCTATGCCTCGGGCGTTTCGTACGCGACGCCCATTGCGGCCGGCATCGCGGCCAACATGCTTGAGATTTTGCGGCACGAGGCATCGCATAGAGTGAGTGACGTCAAGAAGTGGTTTTACAATGGTCGTTATATGAAAGCGCTGTTTAAAGCAATAAGCCAGAGAGATGACAGGTGTTGCTTTGTTCAACCGTGGACATTTTGGCACGAGATTATCACCAGTGTCTATCCGAAATACAGGGACGTGCAGCTCAGATCTGGGGACGAGAGAAATATTATACGAGTTTTGGAGTTGCTGGCTGCTTGAGGCGGACAAATAATGACGGGAATTTTGCTTGATTCCAATTTACGAATGTCGATCCATCTAAATCAAGATTGATGATGGCGTTACTATTACGCATTGGGGCAGTGGTCCTGTATTTGTGTACGTCGTCGAGCCGCGGTGAGGAAGCAAGAACGATTACCGACATATTAGAATCGAGAATCAACGTCGAGAGTTAATCTAGCTCTAAATCGGCTTAGGCGATAATGAAAACTCTAGTTTAGGTGCCCAAAAGCTTCACTTTGAGTGGTGGTCGCGGACTAGGGTTGTACTTGGTGGCAGGGTCTATGGGAGTACGTAGCTTAGACTTAGTCGAATAAACCTTAGACTTAGTTAAAGTGGGGCGAAAAAAAAAGCGGTAAGTATACTCTATAGGTCCTTTATATATGCCCTATATATTCTAGACTATTAATAAGATATAGTATAAGGGTATATATAATAACGCTATAGCCACTAGGCATATGCGCTATATATATAGCATAATAAAAAAACTAATATAAAAGTATATAAGGT